>JBAWJQ010000366.1:0-268423 GCA_037783105.1 Bactrocera zonata | reverse complement strand
GCATGATGCTCCTGACCAAGGGTCTTCTTGGAAGTTTTCAAGAGCGCATAGATCGAAGTTTCGTCGCTTGGGAAGGTCGAACGGTTTCAGTTCTTCCACAAGCTATATTTTGAATGTGAAGTTTCTGTGTTTTTTTACAAAAGTAGGTGATTCCTTTTATAGTAAAATAGTTTACTACATTATTAAATTGTTTGAGTGAATAGGTTAGGTTAAGTTAAGAGGTCGATCCTGAGACAGATTTCATTTGGATGGCTGAGAGCGCTGATCAACATGGTTTGTCCGGAAAGTAATAGGACTGAGTCGATTTAAAAACATTTATTGAACCAATTTAATTAAGCACTAATTTAAGATATAAAGCTGTAGTTTGGCACGAGATATCGCTGCAAACGACACTTGTGAGCAAATTTTTTTTTTTTTAAAGTGGGGGTGGCCCCGCCCTCTAACAAGTTTAATGTACATATTTCCTAACCACTTAAGCTACAACCACCAAATTTGGTGAGTACAAATCATATAACAACTTCTAAAATGGATGAAATATAATTGTAATTAAGGAATGGTCTTTCTTTTATATTGGCATATTTGTATGTCAAAAATGGGTTGAATATATACTTCCCTTAGCCTCAATATCACAAATATGAAGAGCTTAAAACTTCTGGGTGACTTTGTATCACATATATCAGCCAATATGTGAGTTATCTCAATAGATAAAAAAATAGAGTGGGTTTTGCTGATATCAGTGTATCTTTTTGCCAAAAAAGATAAAATTGGGCAAAAATTTGAAATAGTCCCTATATAACAATACAAAAATTTTCGAACATCTGGCTGACTTTACTTCATATGATTGATAATGGTATGTGAAGCATTTTAATGAATCTTTTACACATTTTATTAGTATGTGGCACGTTAGCATTATGTGATATTGGCAAAAACAGATAAAATCGGATCGATACTACCCCAACTCTCATACATTAATAATACCATATAATGATTTTCGTTTTTCTAAGAAACCTTTGCCGAATATGTCGGTCAGTGTATATATAAAAGTGCTTGGATTTCGATCCTCTGGTTGATACTTTCAATTGTAAGGTATTTTCTTGGCATTGATTCCTGCAAGTTGCAAGAGTATAAAATGTTTGGTTGCACCCGAACTTAGCCCTTTCGTACTTGTTTACATTGGTTTTTTTTTTCAATTCCCAAACATCACCTCTCTTAAATTCTTCAACGACGTATGCCCTTTAAGAGAATAAGTACGTTACAATTATCGCCGATTTATTGGTGTTAATATCCTTACTAGACAGGATGCGCAACTGGATACCTAATACTACCATATACATATGAGTTCCCAGCCATAGGAAGACACATGATTACGAACTCAACATGACACATGTGGCTTTTGGAACTAGGGCAATGATATTATAACAAGCCCAAGTATCTATTAGGCAGCTCGAACTAAGATATATAACAACGTGCAGCTACAATAAAGGACAGCACATATTGGAAATGGATATATTCTATAACAGTCATTGCCTTGGTTGTAAAAACGAAAGAAATTAGAAATTATTATTAACAACAAATAATGCTTTATGGACTGACTATTATACATATAAGACAAAGGGTTTTAAAAAGATATCAATAACAAGCTTAAAGTGGTTATCCACAAATAAATATATTCAGTGACGCTACCAGGTGGTACGAACCATAATAGCAAACAGCTCGAAGGGCACTCAGCTGTGGATCAAAATGGCGGTGCTCAGCCAAAGTTCTGCAAAAGGAATCGATTGCCTTTATAAGAATAAAAGAGTGATGTCATATCAGGATTTGCTGTTAGTTATTACGATAAAATATGTGCCACACTCTCGAATAGATGTCAGGACTGTTCTGTTGGCGATTTAAAAACAAGTATACTATACATATTTTGATATTTCTCCGATGCAGATAAGTTTATTTCAAGAAGTAGCCATATCATTATACCAACGCTGTCGAAATATTTGTATTTAATTTGAAATTCAACGAGATTTATATATAATGAATTTAATATAAATACAATTTGAAGTAATTAATTCTTGGCGTTCGCGGCCAAGTATGCCAACAGTTTGGCAACGTATGGTGGTGGAGTAGGTATATGCGCACCACGCGCCACAAAACCATTATCGTCGGCCACATAATCGACGCGGTAGAGCACACCATCATCGCCGGTGTATTCGTAAAAGCCCGTCGAACGCAAACCTTCCTTTCCCGGAGCTAATTGTTCGATGCGTCCACTTTCCTCCGCCAAAATGCCATTCTCTGTTTCATAACTGGAAAAAATTAAATTTGCAATTAATTCAAAGCATACTTTCTGGCTGTGATCTGATGTGAAGGAAATACTGTTAATAAATAGTGGAGTAAATGTAACAGCATGCTGTTAACTACAGTGCTCACTACGCTGTTAATTTGAGTTAATAATGTTAGAATTTTGTTATAGAGTTTTTAGGGACGTATGGATTTCTATGGCTTAATAGCAAGTTAGTCGAAAGTTTTCATCACATATGCATGTTGCACTGAGAACACTTACATATATTGATACCCGTCCTTCTCCTCCTTATCGAAAAGCTGCAGAATGCGCCAGCCACCACCACCCTCACCCGTTCCGCTGCCCTTTGGTAGTGCTGGTGTAACCGCCGTGGTTTTTGGTGTCGGCCTTCGTGTTGTTGTTGTTCGCGCTGGCAAAGTCGCGCGATTACCAGCTGATCCAGCGGAACCCAGCGCATTACCACCTGCACGTGATCGCCCAGCGCCTCCGAACGCACCGGCGCCACCGCCGCCAGGTCCAAACCGGTTCTTATCGCCTACATATTGCCCACCGGCGCGATCGTCATGCACATAGGGCACATCCTGGTGCACATACCGTCCATCATTACCACCGCGATAGCGTCCATCGCTTGCACCCCGATAACGCCCATCATTACTCGGACGATAACGTCCGTCACTAATGATCGTAGGACGGAGACGGGTCGTACGTGGCCGCTGATAATAAGGCAGCGTGGGCGTGGGCCGATAGCGTCCATCGTTCTGCGCGCTCGCAACAGCGACGAGCGCCACTACACCTACTAAGCCGACTAGCTGTTTGGAAGAATCAACGGTGGTAATCCTGTTTATCTGCGCTGTAATCCTGGCATGAGACGTGAGTACTTACCGTTACTTTCGACCACATGGAGAGTTCTCACGCGTTAAATAAATGATGAAATGAATATGAAAATCAGTTGCTGTTGCTTTTATAGACGCACCACTATTTTGGTAGCTCGTTGCGTTTCTGAGCGAGTCATTGTTGTTCGCCAGTTAACGGAAACGTGGGTAAATGGAACGGTTGCTGAAATCTCGTTTAATTGAACGCATTTACTTGCAACAATAAAGTGTCGCATTTTACGATGTTGATATTGATGTTGATGGTGCACCAGTGCTGTTGAGCTGAAATGATGCGCAAACGAAAATTACGAAACTCATTCTAGGCCTCACCTACGATATTGAAGAGTGCGTTACTTCTCACACTGGCCATTTATTGTATGTGTATGTAAAATAACCGCTATTATATATATGTATATATGTATGTATGCTATATATTCGTTTATATATAGTCGTCTGCGAAAAGCGGTTGCATCAAAATGACGCATGGTATTTAATAATGTTTAAACTCTTATATAAGGCAATGCCACTAATGAGTTGAACGATAAAAACTGTACAATGAATACGAAATTGTGGTACATCAAATGGTAATGGTGCCGCAACTAATCAAGAATGCCAGTCAAATTTTCGGAATCGGATGGAAAAGTTGGATCAGTTTCTAAGGAGTTTTCGCGATGACTTACCTTGCCCAAAACATATTGAATTTGGGTTTGCTTAAGCGGATAAAATGGTTTCGATTGCCTTTATGCTGGCAACTAAATTGAAAACTACGCAGTTAAGTGTTAATACTATAAATTTAAGCTGATAACAAAGCCGAAATATTAAGGGGGTATTCTACTCTAGAATTTTGAACAATTGGATTTTTTTCATATATTTAAAGTTTAGACTTTCAAAAATATGAGCTTGGAAGGATTTTTCAAAATTCGACTTATTTTTGGAGATACAGCCGATTTTGTGAGCTGGCGTCCGTGTTCACTAGAATTGTCTCCTAAACTTTAAACACGTTTTTCTCGAAACTACTTTTTTCCAGACGGTACTGGCATTATCTCAAGTTCTATATAACCGATTTACTTGAAATTTTGTGTGAACCTTCTTTATATAATCCTTTATCGTTCCTACCAGCATCGTGTAAAAATTTTTGTTTTTAATATTTTAAACAAATTCAGGAATTTCAAAAAAAGGCGTAAAAAATGATTTTTATTTTCAGGCAGTCGCCATTTTTCAAAAAAAAATTTTTTTCGTGTTCCCGGACTATAACAGCATTCTTACTGATTAAGAATTTCGTTTGATTTTTTTTTTTTCAGATCACCAGGAGAATCAGGATCAATGTCACCAGGATGCGCCATTTTTTTTTACACCTGTCTCTCCCCCCCTCTAATTATTTTAATTTTTAATATTTTTTTGTAAAATTTTTTTTCTGTATTCTTAAGATATCAATAAAAACACCATAAAAAAATGGATGGTAAAAATATTTTTGGTTTTTTTTTTTTTAAATAAAATGCAAAAAACGTCCAAAATTTGATTTCTAGAGTAGAATACCCCCTTAAGTTACTCTGTAAAACACTCCAGTGCGTGTTGAAACAAACCAAATTTTTTTCGAGAGATCAGGTTTAGAGACAGAACCGAATACCAGGATGGATAATTTTTGACAGCACATAAAATCATTGTAGGTTGAAATCTATTGGCAACGAAAGGCAATATAACAAAAATGAAAGGAAAAACAATTTGTGGGCGGTCTGAGGTCGGAAGCAAAGAGAGCTATGAGCCCTATAGGAAAACAATTTTAAAGTTGTAGGTAATAAAAAAAGAGAGGGAAAGTTTTTCAATTTAAAGTAAAAAAAAAACACACCATTGAATCAAAAACTCTCACGTCAAAATATCTTTTTAAAATAAGTATGATATTTCAGAAACTACTGGCCTTAGTTTTAGAAATTCTCATGGAATGTGTATTTACAAATGTAACACTGTGTGCAAAAAATAATAAGACTTTTTAAATTAAATTTAGCGCGAAAACCCATTCGTCGAAGAATTTTTTTCAAGCTTGGTATGACTGTAACATCTGCGCCTAATCTTACAAGAAAATGGTCATTAATGTTTAGTAAACACTTGCCTTTCTGAAGTACATAAAGTGCTTTCGGCGATTTTTACGATCAAATTATTCTATAAAGAAGTTTCATTAAATTTCTGTTGCCGAAGCGTTCAGAATGTTGGAAAAGGCATTCGGTGATCGGATTGTTGCCAGCAGGTGTTTTTGATTGGTTCAAATTATTCAAAGAGGGTTAGAAACGCGTTGACGACGAACCACGTCCAGGACGGCCTTCAAAATCAACTTATGATCAACACGTTCATAAAATAAGGGAATTTGTTCAGAGATCACACAATTATTTCGAAACACAGCGTTGCGTTAACGTCTGTGAAACAATGTTTTCCAACTACCAGGATGTCATGAAACGAATTATTACAGGCGATTAGTCTTGTATCATAATATCATGGCAAAGGTGAGCCTAGTTTAACTCCGTGTGACTTCTGACTACTCAGAAATCTCAAACGAACGCTCCGGGGAAATCGTTTTGAGTCAATTGAAGATATTAGACGTGAATCGCTTCGCGCATTGAAGGCTATTCCGAATATACTACTGTGCCTAAAAAATAAGGTCACATTGTATTTATTTTGAAAATTATTTATTTTTTCTTCCAAATCAATTTTATCCCCTTCAAAGTAATCCCCTCCCGATGCAATGCACTTAAGCCAACGGATTTTCCAATCTTCGAAACACTGGTTGTAGTCACTTTCCGGGATGGCCTTCAGTTCCGTCTTCGCTGCGGCTTGAATCTCCTCTATCGTATAAAAACGGTGTCCCCGGAGCGGTCTTTTGAGCTTGGTGAACAGCCAGAAGTCGCACGGCGCCAGATCAGGTGAATACGGTGGTTGCGGAACGATATGGGTTGAGTTTTTGGCGAAATGATCACGAATTACGAGGGCAGTATGGGATGGTGCATTATCATGGTGTAAAAACCAAGAATTGTCTTTCCACAATTCCGGCCTTTTTAGGCGGATAGCGTTACGCAAACAACGCATAACGTTCAAATAATATTCCTTGTTGACTATTTGACCGGTTGGAAGGAATTCATAATGCACAACTCCACGATAATCGAAGAAAACAGTCAACATGACCTTGATTTTTGAACGACTTTGGCGCGATTTTTTTGGTCTCCGCTCTCTTTTGGCACGATATTCGCTCGATTGATCTGTTGTTTCGGGGTCGTAAGCATAGATCCAAGTCTCATCGCCAGTTATAATGCATTTCATGACACTCTGGTAGTCGGAAAGCATTGTTTCACACACTTCAACGCGACGCCTTTTTTCCAAAAAATTCAATGTTTTCGGTACCAGTCGAAATTTGACGTGCTTGAGGCCCAAAACATCCTCCAAAGTGGTATTGGCTGAGCCTTTCGATATGCCAATTTCATCAGCAAGGTCTCTAATTGTTAATTGACGGTTTTTCAACACCAAATCTTTGATTTGTTGAACGTGAGCTTTGTCGGTTGAGGTTGATGGTCGCCCTGAACGCTCTTCGTCTTCGACACGTTCACGGCCGGCTTGGAACTCACTATACCACTTGTAAAAATTTTTTTTAGACATAGTCTCATCACTAAAGGCTTTCTGCACCATCCTCAACGTATCCAAAGAAGAAAATTGATTCCGTAAACAAAATATAATGCAAATTCTTTGCTCAACAAATTTCGGCATCTCAAAAAACGAAAAACTCACTTTTAGCAGTTCACAAAACGACACGTATCTCAAACATTAATGAATATTTTGACATGAAATTTGACATATATGTGACTGACAGTACTACCAACCTAAAAAAAATAGTTCTCCAAATCTTTCGACGCGCGCAGTTTAAATTCAAATGTAACCTTTTTTTTTGGGCATAATAGTAGACTGTTTCGGGGATTGGAAAGAACGTTGACGCATGTGTATTGTAGCCAAGTGGGATTACTTTGAGGAGGACAGACAAGATTTTAAGAATAAATTAAGAATTATGAACAAAGTGTTACTATTTTTTACTCATAGCACTGCTCTCCGTATGAAACTATTCAGAAAAAAAATTATCTTCAAAAGATCTGCATATATCTTTAGTAAATTTATATTGACAAAATGTAGAAATCATCACATTTTAATTCACCTTGACTTTCAGTGCTATATCATATAACATCATTATGTTCAACTCTCTTCTATTGGTTCGTGGTGATTTTTGGGCAATATCCACGTCATATATTTCTTTTACATCACCTTTCATTCCTCAAAGGTAGAGACGTTTCGTGAAAAGTACTTCTCTTTGTTCATCAGCTAATTTTATACTTTATAAAATTAAACTTTAGACACACATATTCTCAACAAATAACATGTCATCGCTTTCTAGTGACTTTAATTATTAGTACCTTCCATGCACTCTAAGCAATTCCGGCAAAATCTTCCTCTTTTATCACTCGGAACGTTACAAAATAATGATAATTATTTTGAAAAAAACGAACAGCAGCAAATATAAAATAAAGCAGAAGACTTGATTTTTTCTTCTTCTATATTAGCGTAGACACCGCTTACACGGTTATAGCCGAAAAATGTCTCCCATACAAGGCAGTTGTGTCTATAGGATACTTGGCTTAATACCGGAAGTTGTGAGCTGTTTGAGCCATATGTTAAAGAATTGTTTCAGGCCACTCCCATGTGAATGGCGTTCAAAGAACTTTCCTGATTTTTGTGCACTTCTACATATGTCCTCAACCTTTGATTTTTTTTTAGAATATCCGCTTTTGACCGAATGCGAAAAATGGTACGTACTACTGAAAAGTGAGTAAAAGTAAGTGATTTTGAAATTTTTTCCTTTTAACTTAGATACCATATTAAATTAAACTCTTTGCCATAACCGCAATTTCAAAATTCAAAGGAAAATTTCGAAAGACTGGATAATGACTTTCTTAATTATGAACTATCGAAAAATCCGTTTGGTCCAATACCAAGAATAAAAGTCGATTTTGACATCAGTCCAAATTGTATCAGCTCTTCTACTTGCATCGGAACTTTGCGCTGGCCAGTTGAGTACGTCAATACTTTCTGCAGTGGGATAATTCTTCACATTTTTAGCTGCTTACTTTGGATCATAGTCTTGCATAAAAACCCAATTCACAGACATCGATTCTAACGCGAATGGTTACATAGTACATATTTTTGAGAATGGTGAGTTGTGAAAAATGGTCCATTCTCCTCACCAATGGTAAAACGCCGTACCAGGAAACCGTTAGACAGAACATCACGCTACCAACGTTGTGCTTAACAGTTTTCATGGTGTATCTGTTTAATTTTTGTTAATTTTATTTTTATTTTTGCCTTTTTTATGTGGACCAAAAATCATTCACCTTTTTTCTAGAGTACAATGCAAATTTGTATCCATTTTTTAAATACAGTTAAAATTATGTCTTTTTTTCACGATCACCAATTAATAATACTAACAAATAACCAAACGTGTGTGATATTTCTTTTTCCAATTAAATTTCGTTACAGTGTGATTTTAAAGTGCGCTATTTCTCTGTTCATGGCTGTATATATATACTCGTATTATAGTTTTAATTCTAATAGCGAAGAAAACCAATTTAATTCAAATCATTGACTTTTACTTTAAAAAATCTGATTCGATTTATTGGAGTTATTAAACCAATAAAATTCGAGCACTTACTACCTCCAAGCAGAAAAAGGGGATGGCCATTTACTCTCTAATCAATGGGGTATTGTATATAATATTCAATTTCTTTCTCTTCATTTACTGAAAATACCTTAGTAAGTTTGAAATTAAAAAAATATATATATATTTCTCTTTAAAATTTTAATTTACATAGACTACTTGCTTCATTTTATGTTGGCGTTTGTGCACACACTCTATTCAATACCCGCTCACTTTGAAATTTCTACTCATCTGTAGGCTATAAATTATGCAGCATACATTTAGGGTGCCTACGTACATTGCTGATCGGAATGTTGCGAAGAGCAAGATTTTGCCATCAATGCGTAGTGTTGATATGGTAAGTAATGTCGTGCATGTATAATGACCAAAGTCAACTGGATTAGAATTTATTGGCAATACTTTAGTAATTGTAGTATTATATAAATTAGTACCCGCTCGTTTGTTCATACGTAAGTACATATTTGATCTTATTTATTGTGATTGCAATAATTATTATCCCAACGGCGTTTTTTAGTTCATCTTTCTAGTGTTTTGCATATTATATTTAGTATTTTAAAATATGCCAGGTCTAATAAAATACATTTCAAATTGATTTGCTGTAATCGCTGATTGTGAAGTGTGGCTAGAATATTGCGTAAAACTTACTAATGCTTACGTAGGTTGGCGTTTATATTTCGGGATTTGACAACCCTTGTGGTGAATCGTGGATTTATCCGTGGTTGAATGGTTGTCTGTTGGCTATATCGCAACCATGCCATAAAACAACGGTGAGCAATAAATTCTAAGTGGTGCACAATCATTTTGTTTGCCAATTGCCTTTCAAGAAATCACGAAAACTGCAAATGGCGGAGCACTCTTCAACACTACAATGTGAGCTCTCACACATCGACTGAAACAACTGAATTTTTGAGCTTTCCAAACATCGATCTGTTTAGTCATCCACCGTATAGTCCTGAGCTGGCAAAAAAGTATTCCTTTTATTCCTGTTCGTAATAAGAAAACGAAGAGCTCAACGTTTTAAGACACATGAAGAGGCGGTTGATGCGTTCAGAACACATGTTTTGGAAATACCTTAGTCAAGTGGTAAAAGTGCTCGAAAATTGGTGCAAACACATACAAGAGTTTATAGATCCTAATGGAGAATATTTTGAAAAAAAAAAGCGATTTTTGAAGATGAAAATTTGGTTTTTGTTCTCGAATTTCGAAATATAAATGGCAACATACGAAAACCACGTTAGTATTTATGTAAGTCAACATCCAAGTATTGCAAACATAAACTTATATATTTTTAGTTAGATATTTGCTCATTTATCTAGTAGAACTAGAAGTTATGGCTTCAATTAAATTTTCAATTAATATAAATAATGAGGGAAACAGATAATAAGTGTGACAACACCTTCTTGCGCTGTCATGGAAGCTGCAATAAATGTTACTGAATCGATGAAGAGGGATATGTATATATATATATCGATGAAGAAAGATATAGTATAAATAAGCAAATATTGGGTAGTCGGAAAAGTCTTTTTGTGGTCAATATATCTCCAGCGTTATCAATCACATTGTGTGTACCAATACAATAATGGAATAATGCCTCTAGCAGAAAAATGGCAAAAAGTGATCGACCAAAATGGTACACATTTGTTTATTCATCTAATATCTTATATATAAAAATGAATCGCAAAATGTGTTGGTAAGCGCATAACTCAAAAACGCCTGGACCAATTTCGCCAATTCTTTTTTTTTTAAATGTTCGGTGAGTCTCAAGGATGGTTTTTACGGCAAGAAAAGTTCGAATATTTGCCGGGAACCCCTAAAAACAGCCCTTTTCTGTTTTCCACACAAACGAATGAATGTTTGTTTGTTAGTAGCGCTAAGGGAACGACTGAACCAATCTTGATGAAATTTTCAGAGAATATTCTGTGTGGATCGGGGAAGGTTTGGAAATAAAAAAACCGTATGCTTTTCGTGAGGAAAAGTCGGAAAATTGGACAGTTCCAAAAAGTTATTTTTTTCCAGACAAAATTTTTTTTTTAATTTTTTTGTTTTGTTTTTCAATTATTTGAATCGTTCAAATTTGTCGTTTGCTTCAAAAATTTTTGAAAATTATTCAGTGAAAGCGTTATGTATGTCGCACACAAAGTGATCAATTTCAGATTGAAATTTGTTACGATGCCACGAAGTGGTCGCGCTAATATCGGTCGGCGTCACACCAATGCACATGAACGAGTATTCCCAGGATGCGGTGACATAGTACGTGCAGTATTATAGATCGCGGTCAATCAGCAAGCGATCGTCACGATGTCACAGCACGACTTTTCAAACAACAGTTACGATGTTCTTCTTTGGATGGTGGATAGTGGTTCCACCAGATCAAATTGATGAAATCATTTCAGCGGAAATTCCTGATGCAGAGAAAGATCCATTATTATACGAAGTGATGAAAATGAATATGGTTCATGGACCTTGCAGACACCAAAATCCCACTTCGGTTTGTATGTCTGACAATAAATGCACAAAACGGTATCCACGTGCTTTTCTTTCGGAACACAAACTAGAAATGATGGATATCCACTCTATCGGCGTCCAGACGACAGTGGCAGAACATTCAGCATTCAATTTAGAAGAGTGAATATCGAAGTTGACAACACATGGATCGTACTATATTCACCATTATTGTCTAATTCACATTCAAAAATTATATCAATGTTGAGTATTGCAGTTTGGTGTAATCGATAAAATACGTTTGTAAGTAGATCACCAAAGGAAGCCACATGGCGGTTATTGGTCTTGAACGATACGGTCGATACGTGAACTGCACTACAGCGCTTTGTAGGATATTTACTTTTGCAATTCATGAATGATTTCCGAGTGTTGTGCGTCTCGCAGTTAATTTGGAGAACAGCCAAAGAGTGTATTTCAACCCAAGGGATACTGTACAAAAAATTGGAAATGGGTTAATTCCGGTTGATACTTCCGGTGGTTTGATATCAATTCCATTCGCCGGTTATCAATTCACGAAATATGAACTCATCACGAATGTTCGGGCATTGGCCAAATTATCGTAACTACGATTCCTGAAGTGCTCGCGCAATGTTAGCTACCAAAAATGCCAATGTTGTTGACTTAAACTGGAAGATTCAAAGTCAAATTCCGGGAGACTTGCGCTCAGACAAATCGATCGATCGCCGTAAATTATCCAGTGGAATTTCTAAATTCTTTGGAGAGGCTTGATATGGCCCCGCATTATTTACGTCTCAAAGTTGGATCTGTCGTTATTATGTTTCGCAATCTGTAAGCGCCGAAACTGTGTAATGAAAACCGACTGATTGTGATGAAGCAGCCATCAAATACAAAGGGCAGAATGCTTGATTCAACGAATTTCTTTGAATTCCAACAATTTGCCATTTCAGTTCAAACATATTCAGTTTCTAGGGAAAATTGCATTTGCGATTACAATCAACAGGACACAAGGATAGTCGCTAGAGGTGTATGGCATAAATCTGGAAATGCTATGTTTTTCACACGGCCAAAATTACGTGGCGTGCTTACGAGTTCGAAAACTATCTTCTCTGTAGATTTACGCACCGGAACAGAAACCAAAAAATGCTGTTTATCAAGCTGCGTTACATTGAAAAAAAAAAAAAAGAAATGATAAATTTAACCTTCTTTTCATTTCAAAACACAGAATTTCACGCAGGAAAACGGCTGCGGGGTCAGCTAGTTATAAATATAAAAAATAAAAATAAGTTGAAATTTGATTAGTAATACGAAAAGACTTTTTCAACTACCCAATATTTGCGAACTCAAGCAGATAGAAAAATGTTGAGCTTTAATTGAACTAGGTTTGTGACAATAGATAGTAGACTTCAACATTTAAAAAATGGTTAAAAAACTTTATAGAATTTTAAGTTTACTATGGTGAAATAATATGATCAATTTTAATATTGTGGTATATGAAAAAGAGGCGTGGTAGTAGTGCGATTTCGTCCACTTTCAAACTGCAAATTTATTGACAAACATTTGGTAGAAATTCTTATATCAGCAATTACACAAAACGTTTTTTTAAGGGTTAAATGGATTTACTCGGCTAAAAGACAGCCTTTTTCAACATTTTTTTCTCATATAAGAAATTAAATATTTTATTACAACTTTTTATTGTTACTAACATACACTATTGACAAAGAAATTCTAAAACTTTTGAAAAAAATATTTTAAGCTCGGCCATTGCGGCACCATTTCCAGTGACCCCTCGGAAAATAGAAGCACCCATGTTAGCAAGATAACTACTTACAGGATCATATATAGTGAAAAATATGGGCTTTAGTTAAAGCCTTAACATATGAGTTGTAGGAAGAAAAAAACTGAAAATTTGTTTTTGAGAGATAATAGAACTTAAAAAACTTAAACTTTTTTCAAATAGTTGTAATAAAAAAAATAAATCTTTCGTCCAAGACTTGTATCTCAAAGACCTGTGTAAAATTTCACGAAAATCGGTTAGTTCGGGAGAAATCTTGCCAACGGACTTCAAAAACACAGTTTCGAGAAAAACTCGTTTAAACACAGTCTCCAGAAAAACTTGTTTAAAGACGGCACACTTAGCTCAGCTAGCCTCGAGCGCACAAGTTCTTAAAGCTCTATCTCCGAAACTGTTACTCGGATCGACTTGAAAATGTAGGACATAATTCTAGAGCTGTTGTAGAATTTAATAAGACAATAAAAAAATTCAAATTTTTGAAACCCGTAAACCCAGGTAACCCTTTAAAAGGTCGGTGGTGCCACGCTCTTTGTTTAATTTTAATGCCGATGTACAAGCGCACCGTGCGTTTAATTTTAAAATGACAGAACTTTTTCGTTAGAAAGTTATCACCTTGTTTGTAGTTTAACTTTTTGTCTTTGTGTTGGGGCGTGGTTGTTATCCGATCTCATACAAAAGAAAACATTTTCACGCATTTTAATACAAATCTGTTTTATCGCCTTCAAATTAGGTTCCTGAGCATACAAGCATACTAAAGCTTAATTTAATTTTCTAATGATTTTGACGGGCTCATAGCACGATCCCCGAAGCCAATTTTTCAATTTTGGAAACAGGAAAAAGTAAGTGGGAGACAAATTTAGCGAACACGGTGGCCAAACGATGACTCTCTTTGCTTGTTTGGCCAAAATGTTAGCCGCAATCATGCTAGAATGTGACGGCGCATTATCGTGGTGAAAAATCTGTGAACTTGCTGCCCAAAGACCTGGCCGTTTATGACGAATTACTTCGCATAGATGCCTGAAAACGACTAAATAGTACTCATTATTGAACGTTTGACACTGTGGAACAAATTCATGGCGAACACACCAAGATTATCAAGAAAGTGAGCATCACTCTTGATCATTTTCAGTAATGATACGTTTGATGAATCGAAGGTCGTCAGCCACGTTATCAATTATTTCTTTTACGACCTTTAATCGACGTCGTTTTGCAAAAGTTTGTATTCTTACCCAAAACACTAATCAAAATGTGTTGAGTCCATCCCTAAGAGATGTATGTAGATGATTTTCAAGCAGTATTGGCAAACACACATTTATTGAAATATGCAGATCAAACTTTACACCAACTCCAATCTAGGAAAAAAAATGTTTGCGTGTGTCTGGGTTAAAGGACATCCTCCTTATCTTAATCAGTTCGATAAATATGTATATCTACCTATCTATCTATTCACCTATGTTATTTTTAGTCTATTGCCATGATTATATCCGAAAACCGTAAATTTTTTATACGCTTGAAAAATGTTTATTTTTAAAGCTGGATAAGTGCTATGTATGTTAAAGTCGCTTGTTTGCAAAGCAACTGTCGTAAGAAGTCTTCTGTGCACAGCTTCATATGAGTTGATCGGTATTCCGATTCCGAACGGATTATAGGTTTTACATAGTCATCATTTTATCATAAATAATATATATAAGATAATTCCATGCTTGTACTCACGGCTTAGAATTCTTTCAGTAAATATAAATCGTTCCCATATCGAATAAAAGAGAGTAATAAAAAATGCTTTTAAGTGTGGTTGGAGTTTTTGAACAAAAATATTCAGTAAAAAACAAAAATAGTTTACTCATGTCTCCGAAAGGGTTTTCAAACAACAACTTATTTGAATAGATTTTTAATCGTATTTTAAGAACTGAATTTGATTCCTAATACTTATGTCAACTTTTTTCACAACAGATTTCCTTAAAACTACCAAATCCGAGGCTCCCAATTTGTTGAGAAATTTTCAATAAAATTTGAAACAAAATAGTTCCACGAAAATAGTATAACAACTACTCATACCTTCCTTCAAACTTTATTGTATTTTAGTACAGGTAACCTCAGCTTAATGAAGAATATGAAAAACGTTCACCTATAGGCTGAATATCAGCAAAAACTGATTTTGAAGTGCCATCTCCTATCTTTGGGTGATCTTTTGACAAAAAAAAAATTCCTTTCAAAAACTAAAAAGGTTTAATATACATATAAACATATGTATTATTTACAGAAAACAAAGGGCATATACACCAACAACAAGTTACTAAAATGTTATTTGGCTCAGAAAGACGCATTTCTATCCAAAGAGTGAAGCTGTGTTTGTATATTGCTCTTCAAGCGTGAACATTTTGTTCAAAAATCTGTTATAATTTGTTCGATTCACTACTCTCTAATACCTGGCCTGAAAAATCCTCTAGAAGAACAATACGTGGATTAGAGGAGATTACTATGCAGCTATTTTTCAAGTTCGGCGAGATTGGTGCAAAATTAAGCGAGTCTAATTATATACAAGAATTTTGTAGAATATATTAACCGATTTGAGCGTTCTTATGCCACGCGCTTACGGCTATCTTAATTAATGAATTCAATTCAAGTTTTTTAGAGTGTGTAAACTTTATTACAATAGTTATTTTTGAATATTTAGTTAGCATGTAGATATATTTCGTAAAGTGAGTATGTAAATTCCACCGCAGCGTATATTATATTGGCTTTCCTTTAAACTTCTCACATATTCGCTGCGTTCTCTCTTCAAATTTCTGGCTTTAAATTTCTACAGACGTGTGTGTCGTTGTCTTTTCCCGCGCATGTATGTGTGTGTGTTGTGCTAATCATAGGTTTTGCATACTGCAGTTTAAATTCACAGCTTTGTTGTTATTATTATTGTTCTATTTCCCCTCACGCGCTCTAACCCCTTCGATTGCCCGCAAATTGGTTGCTCTGATCCTGCGGTGGTGGCGCGGTGGCCAAGTAAGCGAGCGCCTTCTGTATGGCTGGTGGAATTGGTGGTGGAGTGGGCAGATGATCGCCTTGCGGTTGGAAACCGTTCTCATCGGCCAAATAGGTGATGCGTATGGGCACACCTTCAGGTGAGGTGTACGAGAAAGAGCCTTGCGCCGACTGCAATGAGAAAAGTCAATAAAAAAAGAAGGAAAGCGCATTTAGAAGATGTTTCAAAGAAAATGTAATGCATTTGATGGCATTCAGCGCTAATTTCATTTGAACATCAATTCGTGACTCGCCAAACATTGTTGCCGAAGGTGGGTTAGTGGGTTTGCAGACAACCGCAAATGGCCACAAATGTCAATCTGGATTACCGTCGCTTTGCCGCATCGCTGAACCGCTGAACTGCGCGCTCGTAATCGCGGTGAATCATTGGGCAACAATGCGCGCCGGAATCGTGTTTGCCGCACCGCAATTTATGTGCCCATGCAATGGCAGAGGCGAGCTTAGAAAAAGTTACAAGCGCTGGCACAGACACACAACGGCGCGCTTGTGGCAGGTTCAGCGTGTTGGTCTCACATTAGTGAATTAATGCAGAAATTGATCAAGCAAGTGAGGCGCGCAATGAGCGATGAAGCGCCGTAGTTGGTTTGCGGCTCAATTTTGTTGTTGTTGTTTTTCTTGGTGGTGGCGTCATCTGTAGACGCGACTGTGACCCGCCGCAGTGGTTTATGCGCACATTATTTCTCTTATTGACCGTGTTAGCGGCTATGCAGACAATTTTATTGCGCTAATGACGGCTTCGACTACACGCACACATACATACAAACATACTCTCGCTCGCCTTTAAACTTTCCGCAACGCTGTCTGCAGCCACGTGACAAACGCACACAGCCAAGCGAAAAACCCAAATCCAAGCGCATGAATACATATGAACATACAAACACGCACACATACATATACTGCACTACAACAACATTGACAGCAACCACATTTCATTGATTAAACGCTCCGCATTCTCAGCATTCGTACAGCGATCCGCTTGGCAGCAGCAATTTATTGGGCGGTTGCGGATCTCTATCGGCGTTTGGACCAAACGCTTCTTCAGCAATTTGTCTTAGCCCACTGACATGTAAGTAATGGGTGCGTTCCAAGTTCGTGAACCGCTATTCGCGTCCACAAAGCATAGTAATTTATTTAATTACAGCAAATATTTTGCTCAGCGCGCCAATTGCATTGATTTATCGCTGTTGTGGCAAGCAAATTTGTATTAAAATATAGTCATACGTTAACATATGCATTTATCACTTTGATTTAGCAATATTTTACGCTAGTAAATGGTTTGTTAAATCTTACCGTTCCTTCGGCTTCGGAGCCGGCATTCTTCAAGTAGCCCTCCTCATCGGCTTGTATGCCGTTGCCGGTCTCGTACGAAAACTTGTATGATCCATCGAAATTGACCTCTTGCTCTTGTCTTATTATGGGAATGGGTTCGGTGGTGGGGCCCTGAGGTCGCGCCAGTGTGACATCGAGCAACAAGGTGATCAACAAACTAATCTGTAAAAGAGAGTTACCTATAAAAAGAAGCAGTAGGAAAATATCGAAAAATGTCGAAGAAAAACTTTACAATAGCAACCACTCATATTCAAACACAATTTGAGTTTTGGTTATAAAATTGTTTTATATTGGTTATTATATTAGTTATATATCAGTTATATTTTGGTTATATATTGATTATCGTACACTCAAATTGAAACAAAATTTGAGTTTTGGTTATAAAATGGTTATATATTGGTTATTATATCTGACAGCGATTTTCGATTTTTTTGATGATACGTTGGTTTGCATTTTAGGTGACCATATGTAGTACTATATATATTTGTATAACAGTTTTTGTCATTTTATTGAAATATTTTTACTCAAACTTTATTAAAAGTATTCTCAAGTACATCGAAGTACTTATTACTTGACTTTTGAGGTCTTAAAATAAATAAATAGCCCGATTTTTTTATAGTTGCTTGAAATGGTCAGTTTAAACCGATTTACTGACGCTTAAACGATATCAAACGCAGTACAACAAATGATTGAAGAGTTTGATGTACAACAAAAATAGCAGAATAAATTTCTATTAAGTTAACATGACAGCGATCTTCACAAATTTGAGCATGTTTAGTCTTGCCATAAAATCTATTACAAAGATTACCAGCAGGAGGTTTTGGAAGGCGAAGTAAGGCGGCTAAGCAATGCTCATCGGTGGAAAGACTTAGAACTTCCAGCAAAATTCTTCTCCCGCACACAAAAGCAAAAACTACCCAGCAGTAGTTATAAGGCAATATTCTTGTTCACATAACTGCTGATGATTTTCAGTTTGGAAGTACAAATTTGAATCCACTGGCTTACAGTTTGTGGTCAGAGTTGTCGACTACTCTACAGAATAAAACGAACAGAACTAACGGCAGAGCCAAGTAAACCTTCGAATATTTTTTACATAGGTTGCTATATATATTTCTGGACTAGGCAACACTAAGTGTTGCCAGGTGCAATCTGACATTTCGATTGGAAAGTTTGACGTTTTTTAGTATAACATCAGAACGTTTTGTCATTTAATCGTGAATTGTTTTATTTACAGGGAATTAAAAAATTCATCTCGGCCAAAAAATGGAATTAACTCGTGAACATTTTCGTGCGATAATTTTTCACAACTTTCGACGTGGATTATCACGTCAAGAGTGCATCGATGAACTAAAATCTTTGTATGGCTATGAAGCACCATCCTATAGCACTGTGAAAAACTGTTACAACGAATTCAATCGTGGCCGATGCTCGCTCAAAGACGAATTCCGTGAAGGTCGTCCAAAAACAGCCGTCGTGCCAGAAAACATCGATGCCGTACGTGAACTGATAATGCAAGACCGTCATGTAACATACCTTCAGATAGAGGCATGCCTATGCATTTCTCCCACCAGCATACATTCGATATTGCATGAACACCTGGCCGTAAAAAAGGTTTGTTCTCGTTGGATCCCGCACAATTTGACAATCGCTCAAAAAAAGGCTCGTGTGGATTGGTGTAAAGAAATGCTGAAAAAATACGATCGCGGTGCTTCAAAAGACGTTCATAAGATCGTCACAGGTGACGAATCATGGATTTATGCGTATGAGCCCGAAACAAAACAGCAATCGACCGTGTGGGTCTTTCCAAGACAAGCCAAATCCAACGAAAAAAAAAACCATTTTCGTTGATAAAGATGCCTATTTTCATTATTAGGCCAGAAATATATATAGCAGCCCTCGTAGTTGATTGTAATCTTAATTCTTCTTGTCAATGAAAAGGTTTCCATCCACTCTTACAGAAATTATTATAAAAAAAATCTATAGTATTTGTAAAGTAAGTCTTCTCCTCCTATCAATGTACATGATTTTTACTTTCAAATGGAAAGAAACTATGAAAATTCTATTTCTATCGTGAATGATGATAGATTATACAAATATTTTAGCAAATTTTTGTGTTTCAATAGTCCAAATAAATAATGTATTCATGAAAGCATTGAATGTAATTTTGTTTTTATATACAAACATCACGTCGTCCACACTCAGGTTCTTTACCGAAAATACGTGAAAAGTTATGCGGAGGGTTTCAAAAAAATCAAACTTGGAGATATCTAGACTTAAGTTTACACAATATTAGTATGCTGGCCGAAACAATGATGTCCCCAAAGTTCTAAAAATCGGTGGAAGTAAATGGAAAGTAAGGAGGAGCAGATTTGAGCATATCCGGGATTAGCTGAATACATTAACGATTAATTTATAAGTTTAGTGATGAAAACCGAGGGCGTGGTTCCACCTACTTTTTAAAGTGATAGAAGAAAGCTCTCAAGGCTGATAGAATCGACGTATAATGACGGTTTACAGCTAGTCCTCAAAAAGTGATTGTCGACCCGAAATTTATATAATATAAGAAACACTCATAAAGGAAGGGGACATTTTTGAAAGTTTTCTCTCTGTTTACTTCGATGTTTTATTGCCTTTTACTATCGAATGACTAGTTGACTAAGCTCTAACTATAGCCGTTTTTCTGTCTTGAAAAAGGACTTGTTATGACCCATCTTAAGGATGGATCAGACATAGAATAAACGCAACGTGGAATGAATGTTCAGACACTCAGACACTTTAATGCATATCCACTCCAACCAATAAACTCTAACTTAAAGGTTAAAAAAGGATTAAAATTGCGCTGATCTTACTTAAATTGTTCTGATATAATTCTACAGAAGATAAATGTTTTTTATGACGACAGTAACATATTTAAACAGACAGTCAGCATTCAAGTAACCACGTATCCATTTCGTCCAGAAGTTATTCGGGACGCAGGACAGCAATGGAAAGTGTTGCAGAAAGCAAACCCGATGTAACGAGATACTTGGATGAAAAATTGCAAAATTCATGTGTAAAACTGTAGATCGATAGTACATAAAATTACTATTGGCACTTGATAGAACAGACTGTAGGACAGATCGAGAAGACTGCAGGAAATGTTGAGAGCAAAGCAGAACCAGAGAAACAATGGAGCTTCTCTTGTGCACTCATCCCGCATTGGCAAGACTACGCTATAAGCTTCTGGGGTCCCCGCGGTGTAATATACAGGAAGGGGTATCGATAGTGAGGCCGCAGAGTCTGTTGAAACTTGCGTTAAGCGCAGGTGTACTAATGACAACTCTTCATGGATCTAGTAACTGAACTCCATCTCGTAAAGGACCAAAACTGGTCTATGCGTGGCTCATTGGCCTACCACATCAACCAAACCTAGCATATTTTAATATTAGCATCAACTCGTGAACTAAATCGTGCAATAAGAAAAATAATAAAAATCATTGTATAATACTAAATTAGGTTATACTGGCTGGCTATCTCACCATACATACCTACAGGTTCTTTGTAATGCCAGATGGAGGTTTCTGAAGTTTTCGTCATGAAGGACATCAACGCTTTTAGTGAAGTTTAATAGGGGCTTAATATCGAATAGAGATAGTTCATCCAGTCTGGTGGACTGGGAAGCTCATAGATATTTAAGATGAGTGCTAGATAATTGCCCATTTACTGCACTTTCTACATTAAATTTGTTGATTAGAATCATTTACTATCACTATTATTAAAAATTCTGGATCTATTGGAATCATTACCCTTTATATATTCACAGAATTTATGCAAGGTTATTTTATAGATTTTAGATTTAAGAGAAATAAGACTGTTAGACAGAGTTAATATCCTCTTTTATAGAATAGATGATTTGAGGCTTTGTTTTCAGACAAATATTTTCTAAGGCTGGAATCATTGATAACTCGATTTTGGCCTTTACGTGTACTTATTAGCTAAAAGTGGATACCAATCAGGGGTCAACCCCCTGTTTCAGACTTTAGAGCATTTTCATGTAATATATGTCCTTTTATTAACTGCGTCCAGTGTTTTTTAATGAGCATTATTAGTAAAGGTATCTTTAGTATTAAAAATTGCCATTCACAGAAGGCTGTAAGAGTCTATATAACTGTCATTTTTGAATCATCAAAAAATTCGATGGTAAAAATTGTGCAAATTCCCGTTTGTAATAGGTTTTTTGAATTCTTATAAATATTTTCTACTGCACTCCACTTTTTTTCGGTTTCAACCACACATTTGCTTAGCTCACAAAACCAACTCTTCACAATAATTATTTTTATTATCTTTTCCAACGACGATCCTTGTAAATTCGCAAACCATTGTTATAATTCTTGGAAACTTACAATTATTTTCATGATCAAATTTTATGTTTTCACACAATCAGGATACTTCTAGGAGCGCACTAAGTATTTTGCTATACAATTGCAAGGATATCACGTTTGATACAATGAAGGTGAGGTTGTTCAGACGACACACCATACACAGCACTTGAAAAGTGTTTGTTGTATACTGTGTGGCAAACAGAATGAACAGGAATATTTATACCAAAAGTGAGTCTTGAACGCTTTGGTGTGTCTTGCGAGTGAAGATTCACTTGAACTTTGTGCACATTACAAAGTGCCACAAATACACCATTTAATGAATTGTTTCGCCGCTTCGGCGACTCGTTGGCTGTGGCGGGCAGCAACAGACGTCACGTCAACAACAATTGCTGTACGAACGCTGACAGAAGTATATGCTAAGTACATATGTACACAAGTGTATGTTTGTAAGTGGGAGAGTTGCTGATATCAGCAACAAGAACAACGTCCAACAGCAACAACAAGAGTGGTCGCAAGCACCATAGTGTTGGAACTCTCAGCACCAAAGGAAACAGCAGCCAAAGACAAAGCGGCCACCACCGCCAATCGATGACCCGCTAGTCAGTTGCATGCTAACATGCTTTGGCCACAAATGTGGCCATCCAAGTAATTTATACAAATGAGATGAATAAACATACGTAATTTTCGCAATGGCAACGGTGATTCGAGGCAATCGAAAAACTATTCTAAAAATTGCTTGCAATTTGTGATAATTTAATGAAGTATTTATATCCATCAGTCTTGAGAAAATTGTAATTTTTTGTATACTCCTATTTTAATCAACATTGTGTCCATTACTTCATCAAATTGTTTTTCGGCTGTGATCTTAACCTAGTGTTTTCTGTGACCGATAGGGACATATTTTTCCCCGCTCTTCCAACATTTCTCTTCAGTAAGGTTGACCATTTCATCATGGAAACATATACGATCCAATAGCGAGTCAAAATTATTAAAAGTTTGCGAAAATATCTTGGACTTCTTCACCTCCAGAATCGTCGTGTTAGCAATTTACACGTACTCCACGAGCCTCCCGAAAAAATTAGGGTTTGGCACGGCTTATGGGCCAGCGACGCCTTTGGGCCGCACTTCTTCTGCAATTATCAAAACCGGCACGTTACTGTGAATAGAAATCGCTACCGCTCAATGAGAAGCCACACAGTGAACGTCACAATCGATTTATTGAAAACCAAGTTTGGTGAACGTGTTTTCTCACGAAATAGCCCAGTCAATTGGTCGCTCCGATCGTGCGATTTGACACTGTTAGATTTTTCCAAGGGGCTACGTCAAGTCTATGGTCAATGCTAACAAGCCAGTCACGCTTGCTGAACTTCGTACGAATATCGATCGTGAAATTGCAGCAGTATCAGCCGATTTATCCTTGAAAACCGTCGAAAATTTAGTTCAGCGTCTGGACTTCTACAAGCGTGCCTGTGGTGGCCATGCAAAAGAAATCGAGTTCCAGACATAATGGCCATCAAAAGTAATTTCACAGGTATAAAGAGTTTCAATAATATCTCTTATTGAAAACCCCGTTACAATAATAATTTACAATATTGGTGTGAAGGTGGCCATTACAACCGCGCTGTTAGTTTTGTTTGGACAAAGAAACGAAGCAAATGGGTCTGGTAGTGAATGAGGATAAGACGAAATTCCACCTATCATCAAACAAGCATTCTTCGCATTTAGAGCTTGGCTCCCATGTCACTGTTGATAGTCATAACTTCGAAGTAGCAGATAATTTCGCCTATCTTAGAACCAGCAATAACAACCCACGATTGGGGCACTGTTGTAAGCTCGGCTATAACCGCGTAGGCCGATTTTAAATATCGGACATTGCATTGAAAGCGGCCTGAATTGGAAATGCATGACACCTTCCTTCCATAACGTTTAAATTTTTATGTTATGTCCTTTCAAAATATATTCACAAAGTCTTCATTATTTCCCTTAAAGTTTGGTCAAACAGTCTTCAGCTCAATATTTAGGTAGCTAGCAACGCCAGTTCATTGTGATCGAAAGAATGTCATAAAACAACAAAGCGCCTTCTGATCCAATGTTGCACAGGTGCTAGCTTACGCTTACTGAGCTTACACAATGTCCACAGGTCCAGCCCTAAAGTGCAATAGACCAGCGAAGCCCAGACCCAGTCTGATGGAGTAAGGGTAAAGGTGCCCTTTGCTGTAAGCGCATAAGTTTTGCTCCTTGTTACGATTTCAGGTGCCCAAATTAGTCTGATATCGAAGTAATTTCATGCCATTGTTAGTGAAGTCAGACAATGCTTGACTAAAATTGAGGGTACTGACAGCGAGGCCAGTATAATCCCTCTGCTGGTCTGGTATTCTGGAGCTTAAGTTAATAAAGAGCTTTCTACAGCAAAGACAGTGTTTCAAATTGTGAGTCATGTAATTTTACATCCAATAACTTCTTCTCATTTCCACTGTAAAGCTAAGCGAACTCATAGTTTAGCTGACGAATTATTTAAACTTTACGCAGATAAACATGACAGGCGAGCGATAAGTCGCAGCAGACACGTATTTAGTCATCTTCTTAAGCATGTAAAAAAATTAAAACAATTCTTCGCCTCAGAAAGCAAGCAAATGAAGTGATTACCCACAGCTCTGTTATAAAATATTTGTAAATTATTGTAGCTTTTGCGTCAGTGCTGAAAAGAAACAGATATACATAGGCACATACACTCATATATGTAAGTATGTATGTCTGTCGTTCACGCCATTGCATGCCAATGTGGGAGTAGCTAACCGGTTGTCTGCCGAGTTATTCGCTAGCTGTCCAAGCTGAACTTCTCTTTGTGGCGGCTCATCAGCCAAAGTGTTGGTCAATTTAACAGTAATATTTGACATTAACATAAAATCATACAAGCGTACATATGTAAGAATGTGCGCTTAAGCAGCTAATTTGTAAATACATTTTACATGGTTTAATGTCAATTCGAAAATAATCAAATTATAATTATCAGTTGTGGTTGGAGTGGGTTGGTTGGCCTGCCAGCTGAAATATGATTTTTTGGTATAACTGACAATATGCGAGTATGTGAGTGCACTCAAGGTCCTATTCGATTTGGTTGCGGGGAGTTTTACAAATTTAATTGCAATTTTCCAGTTTAGAATTACCAAAATTTATTAAAAAAAACGATGTACAGCTGCCATGAGTTTGCACAATGGCGATGAACCGCAAAATATTTTAATAAGCAAGAATGGCACACTTGAATTTTTATTGTAGTATAAGCTCTTTTGTAGTATGCTCATGCTTAGAAATTAATTTAAGATTTATTATTTATTAAATTTATATAATTTACGATATTACGAAATATTCAAATTTGCATTTGGATCCGTGCGATTTCTGGCTTTGCAGCAAGGTGAAAATGCAAGAGAATAATACAAGGACCCCATTTTGAGACAATAATGAATATAAAAACGAAGGGATTGCCAACTGTTTTGAGGACTGGAAAGGCGTTGCCAAAAGTGCGTTTTATCAGGTTTCTTTAAAAGATGTAATTCATTTGGAAGAATAAATACAAAATTTAAATTTTTTACACAAATTCGAATAATTTATTTAATAGATCACCACTAGGACAAAAAATATTGTATTTTGCTCGCCTCTGCGAAGCGTATATTTTCTTGTCGCTGACACAAAAATGCTGTTGTCGCTGTTAATGTGGATGACAATCGAAGAATTTTATTTTTTCTTCAAAATTAACAAAATGGCGGCCTCAGGAAATTTTTTTCTAAATTTTTGCAAAAAAATCAACAATTAATTGGTCTTAAAAAATCGAAATTTTCGAAAAAATAAAAATCCTTCGATCAAGCCCGAATTAATTATGTATTCTAAAAGCTGTATAAATTTCATTAAAATCTACTGAACGCTTTTCGAGTTACAGTTGTCACCGATTCAAAAAACATAGTTTTGAGAAAAACGCGTTTAAAGTTTCACACTAGCGCTTTGAAGTGCCTGAGCTCTCTTTGTTATTTCTCGAATAACTCAAAAACTAATTATCGGATCAACATGAAATTTTCAGAGAATATTTTTAAGATATTACACTTAACGAAAATGCAAAAAAAAAATTTTGAGAATTCCAACTACCCCTAACCCCTTAAGCTATTTGAAAAGGAGTTAGTGCTCAAAGCTTTGAAATCGCCATACAAATATCTGAAAACAACTCATACTCAAGCAGAATGAAGCACTTAGACATCAAATCAAACTCCATCAAAGAAAAAATATATATTGACACCGATAAAATGATAGCGGATAACGTACTTTTACAAAAGCATTATCTGCGCTAAAAACAAAACAACTGTTAAATGAATTTGGTTTAAGGTAATTTATTCTCATTTTATTTTTAGTGAAATATTTACTCAATCATATCTGAATTTATTACTGTTTAAAATTGAGTTTGATTATTTACTGCTTTTATATAACTAATTACTATTTTGAAATCCATTTCTAATGAACTTATATATTCAATTTAGGGAGGGTGTTGATAAGGAAATTGTATACTTGAATCTTATGAAAAGCGCTGTATATTCTTTGGACTTACTATTGATGTCATATGTCATTGAAAATAGTAGTAAGTTAATTATTAATATTTTTTAATTATTAATAAACCTCTTTCTTTCTTTTGATACTGTCACCAAGCCAACACGCGTTTTACTCTGCCCACTCTAACAGATATGTATGACTAACCCAACTAATTAGTTCGTGAAGAATAACATTTTGAGGGATGAAAGTTTCGGGAACGTAAAAAAAACTTTAAGGAATTTTGAGACTTAACGAAACACATTATTAAATTATACAAACACCAAAAACAGGCTGAATGAATGTTGTCCGGGTGCTATAAGAACTTATTTCGCATAAACAAACAAATCGCACTGTAAAATGTAAACTGCTAGCTTTGATAATTTTTGTAATATTAAGTTTTGAACTTCGTATGGCTTAGATTAACAAAAAATAGTTTTACCACTTTCTCAAATATTCTTTATCAAATGTGTTTTAATTCAAATATCATGTAGGCATACTTAATTTTCTCTTTAAACGCCATTAACATTCGCACTTTTGAGACGTGCGCTGGAAGCTTAAAATTGTCTTCAGCTTTTGCCTACTGGAATATAAAAGAATATGTTTTTGTTGCTTTTGTTTTCATTCATTATCACAGCACAACACCTACGGAGGTTAATGGCTTCCTTTGCATTTCGTATTCCCTAGGCAATTCATTCTTGTGGCGGTCATCAGAGAGATCTTCATCAACATCCAACGAACTCTATGTGACTCAAATGAAATGTTCGCGAATTACAAAAAGATTGTCAACTATTTTATCAGAATTCTCAGCATGCGCAGATGATAAGTAATAAAAGCATGAAGACCTTCATAGAAGATACCTACAATAATTGCTCTTATACATACATCCATAAGCTTTGCATGGCAAGTTTTAGAAAGACCTGTTTCATACAATATTGCCCGCTTTTCCCAGAGTTTTCGCATACCCTCAGGTATCTCGATTAACCTCCTTTTAAGGTTTTTCGAAGTAAATTTATACATTATTTTGAATTTTTCGTCTGTAACATACTCTTATGGTTATTGTTTTTAACGCTTCTTCCTTACTATAAATCCAATGGCTTTCCTCGTATTGTCTATAGCCCGGATAGTGCTCTAATTTTGTCACTCAAAATGCTATTTTGAATACCATCTAATTGTGGTATGATTACGTTAGGATGTTGCCGAAATGTACCGTAGTGTTCTGTGGTGGAATCCATGGCCGAGAAAATGAGGGAGACGGCAGCGGCGCATAACTTATGTGGAGCTAAGAAATGAAAACTCCAACTGGAGTGATTTAAGAACTTTGTCAAATAACCAAAATTACTTGAATACTACTTTCAAACTTGTTCCAAATGCTACCTTTTCTAGTGTATTTAATTAAAGTCTTTAATTGATATTTGGTTGATATTATTTAAGTAGTTTAAAAAAATGAAAGTACTAAGAAAAGTCTAATAACTTAACTTAAAACTAAGCGAGATAGATATCAAGTTATATATATATAAATGATCAGGATGACGAGAAAAGTTGAAATCCGGGTGACTGTCTGTCTGTCCATTCGTCCGTTCGTGCAAGCTGTAATTTGAGTAAAAATTGAGATATCTCGATGAAACTTAGTACGTGGGTTCCTTAGTACAAAAAAATTTCGAGTTCGAAGATGGGCGTAATTGGGCAACTGTCACGCCCACAAGTGGCTATGAACCATAAACATATAGTATAAAATGTCATAACTAAGCATTAATTTAAGATATAAAGTTTTAATTTGGTTCAGAGGATCGAGACAGCAAGGGGAACTTTTTTTTTGAAAAAGTGGTCTCTTAAACCATTTAAGCTACAACAGCCAAATTTTCTGAGCAAAAATTCCATAAAAACGTCTATCGACAGTGCGAAAATGGATGAAATTGGAAAATAACCCTATGTAACGGTACTGTTCAAAAGGGAAATAAATCCATAACAAATTACACCAGAGACATTAAGTTGTACTTCAGAGCTGGCATGAGTAGGCCTTATGAGAGCTGGTGTGAAAATTGGGCGATGGGCGTGCACCACCTACTTTTTTATGAAATCCCATATTTCGGGACTCGATGGACCGATTTCGAAAATGGGCGAAATTGGTGGTTGAAATACGCCTAATTCCCATATAACAAAGTTTAAATTGCACCTGATTCTTTCACTTTCCAGTACACAAATGTTGAAGTAATAATTTAAACGGGATAAAATTTTACACTAATAATTTATGACCTTATACCTTATGTTTATATCGGTTTCAGTAATCAGAGGGTTTAAGATGAGTAGGTGATTAGCCTTCTGCATCCGAGCCTAGTTCCGGGGCTGCCGGTTTCGCCTCTAGGCAGGCAATGGCGTAGGAATTTCCTCCTCGCAGATGCTAAGGTTATACCGCCTTTTCTCGGTCGACAGAGCCTCGTTTGTAGTGAACAGCAGAATCCGCCAAGGCGGCACTACAGCACGCTTACAGCGAAACCGACAAGCTGATAAAGAAAAGCGCTAGAACGGATAAACGAATCTGGAGTGACAACTTAGCTAGAAAAGCACAGGAGGCCGCGGAAACGTACCGCACTCGTGACCTGTATCAAACGATACGGCAACTGACCAACGCAACACTCAAAACCTCCAAACCGCTGAAAGATGAAGATGGCAAATTGACAACGGCCAAAGATAAGCAGACTACCATCTGGGAGCGTTATTATGAAAAATTGCTTTCACCAACTTCGTCGGAGGCTATTCAGGCATGCGGTTGCCAGCGTCACATACCAAAACGTGACATTCACACCTCGTACCCGAATGAGACGGAGATAATGACTGCTATCAGAGCATTAAAGAACAACAAAACTCCTGGGCCGGATAACATCAACCCAGAACTCCTAAAAGCTGACCCTCAGACGACTGCGCGGATACTGTTTCCTCTACTTAAAGATATTTGGGCCTCAGAAAAGATACCAGACGAGTTGAAAGAAGGTGTTATCACTCTTCTTCCGAAGAAGGGAAATTTATCGGAATGTAAGAATTGGAGAGGAATAACACTATTAAGTATGGTGAATAAAATAATAACGCACATAATTCACAAAAGGTTATCTGATTCGCTGATGCATGGACTGCGTAAGGAGCAGGCTGGTTTCAGACCCCATTGCTCATCTGTCGATCACATCAATACTTTACGAGTGATTGTAGAGCAGTCAGTAGAGTGGCGAACTCCTCTCTACCTTTGCTTTATCGATTTTGAGAAAGCGTTCGACACTCTCAAACATGATGCGATTTGGAGAGCCCTTGTGTGCAAAGGAGTTCCGGAAAAATTAATTAACCTAATAAAACAGCTGTACTCAGGAGCTAGTTGTCGAGTAAGGTGTGGAAATATTTTAAGTAGCGGCATCCAAGTTAGGACTGGTGTCAGGCAGGGGTGCGTGCTATCACCCCTTTTATTCAATTTGGTATTGGATTTGGTGATGCGACAAGCGTGTGCGACTAATAGAGGAATATCTTGGGGTTTAAGCGGTAGCCTTGAAGATTTGGACTATGCGGATGATATATGTGTGTTGTCGCATAAATATTCGCACATTTCCGTGAAACTCGAAGCTATCAGTGATCTCGCCGCACAAACTGGACTTAAAATTAATATAGCGAAGACAAAATTCATGCGCATCAACACAACCGAAACGCCAAACCTACAGATTGCTGGAACATGCCTCGAAGAAGTCGACGAGTTTTGCTATTTAGGTAGTATCATATCTAAAAACGGAGGATCAGCAGCCGATATACGAAACCGTATATCCAAAGGTCGCGCTGCTTTCGGAATGTTGGATAAAGTCTGGAGATCCACACATATATCCATACGTACGAAGCTAAAAATATTCGATTCAAGCGTGAAATCCGTTACATTATATGGCTGCGAGACGTGGAATATTGCAGCGAATGGTTTACAACTGCTGCAATCCTTTTTTAATCGATGTCTTCGAAAAATGTTGCGGATATTCTGGCCTAACGTTATTAGCAATGCTAACCTCTGGACCGTAACCAAACAGCTACCGGTCCACATCGAAATTCGACGTCGTAAATGGAAATGGATCGGCCACACTCTGCGTAAACCTCACGACGACATTAGCAGAACAGCGCTAGATTGGAATCCGCAAGGAAGCCGAAGGCGTGGAAGACCAGCCAACACCTGGAGACGGGAAGTCGAAGCAGAAGCACAAAGAAGTGGTTATTCTTGGAGCGAAATTAAATTTATAGCTGTAAATAAAATGAATTATAATTTGTTTATTGAGGCCCTATGTTCCACCTAGGAACTACGGGAAAATATATATATATATACCTTATGACTTAAAATTGTTAAAATTCAACTAGAACTGTTGAAGTTTATAGGTACCGAATATATGGAACCCAGTATCGATAGTTGACTTTTGACCGAAAATATTGGGCGATGTGTGTGTATCTAATAAAAATACAGGTAGAATCTTTTCCTGATAATGGTATGTGTGTATGCCGAAAATGGGTTGAATCGGGTCAAAACTTCCCTGAACCTTCATATTCCTAATTTAACGATTTTTTAACTTCCAGGGTGCCGGATATATCGATCAAAATTTTAGTTATATCAATAAAATAGGAGAGCGTGGTTTAGTCATAACATTGTATATTTGTGTCTTAAATAGATAGTTTTGAGCGAAAACTTTGGCCCAGCCCCATTTACCAGGATTTTTGAACATGCGGCTGACGTTGCTCCATATGATTGGTGATTGTACCATATGTGATAATAATTATTGGATAATATCGGGTCAATACTAACCCAACTCCCACATACTATGTACGTTAATGACTTTCGTTTTTCTAACAAATCTTATGCCAAATTTGTCGGCAGTGTATGAGGCATATAAAGTATATATGTACATAGGTAAAATTGCTTAGTTTCGATCCTCTGTATTGACGTTATACATCATAAGGTATTTCCTTGGCTTTAATTCTTGTAAGTTGCAAGATTGTAAAATCTTCGGTTGCCTTACTTTACTTGTTTTTTATTTTTTATTTTCTTAATGAACATATAATTAGGAATACACACAGAAAATTTCATATCATTCCGGTGAACACTTTCGAAGATACACGCAAATTTGGAAAGGCTATTCAACTCGAGTTTCTTAAATAAATTTTTTAATAATTAAGCTTATCACCGATAAATAAAATATTGGTCAAAAATCAGTTTATTTTTTTGTGATAACCGCCATTTCGTCAAAAAAATTTATTTTGCTTATTCCTGCTATTAATTACTAGACTTAACTTCTTTAACGAAATATGTTAGACTTTTTTTAATTTCAGAGATTTGAGTTTAGAGATATTGTGGGCACCGCAAAACGTTCAAGTATAAAAATACAGTTAAAAGTTATCATAATATGAGTACAAATTTTTGAATCATTAAATTCAAAAGTTTTCTCAGAAAAAGATCTGGAAATAGAATAATAATGTATGTCAACTTTTATATTTTATGAAATAGAGTGTTGTCACCTTTCGCTTGACTTGATTTGATTTGCACTATATTCCGACTACCGAATTAAATCGTGCTGAAGCTGCAATCTATTCAAATATACGGATATTTGTATAGTATGTTGACATTTTTAAACTTTGTTATTACTTTTGCTTTTATGATTTCCAGTTCATGCTGCTTTTGCCATTTTTGTGTTAGCAACAGAAAGCAGAATAGAGCATATTCAGAAGAGAATCTGCAAAGAAAGAGGGTGTGACAATTGATATATTTCTTAGTATGAATTCACTAGAACGTGTACTGATGATTTAGTATTTTGTTTTCCTTTTTTAGCAAAATATCCGGAAACGAAGTGAGTTGAGATTTGCTGCAATAAAATATTTTTTTTTGTACACTCGCATCATATTGTTCAGAGTATTTTCGTATTGATCAGCTATATTTCGCCGAATTATTTAGAGGTGCAGGTCTTCTGTTTCGTATGGCAATTGTGGACAAATTTTGCAATACATGTGCTTAGTGACGCTACTTTATTAGTACAAAGCATTGACCTTTGAAGTACCAAGTAGTACCGGCAGTTCGGTGGAGTCAAATAATATGATCAAGACGGTTAATTGCCCCACTTCTTGATGTGATGCTTTGGTTGCATGTCAAATTATACTAAATTTATATGTCAAATGTTTGATTATTTTGACAGCTAGTTTGACAGCTATCCCTTTAGAAGATTTTGTACATACAAAAACACCTTATAAAGTCCAGAATATTTTCGTTTATTTTTCAGCTTTGTGTTCATTATTATATGTCAGTGGATTTATCCCAGTTTAGGAACTAAAAATAATGTTTTATCCAAACATTTTTAACGTGAATCATGAAAAATTTGGCACATGCCATTTTTAAGCCGAACTCCACCTAACTCCATTCCCTGCTTACTTGCCTTCAATACTTCGCACGCACTATTTTGGTTCAAACTTTTCATTCTTGTCACATAAATTATTTCTATTGGTTTATTTTCGCTGCGAACCAGTTCTTAAAAAAAATCAAATGCAGGCACCTAATAAGCATTAGCATATTTATTGAACATTTGAATTTTATCTAAATTTATCTCTGCCGTTGACTCTGTCCAAAGATGAATTAACGTTATGTGCATATTATATATAGAAGTAAAGTACTATATATACTCGTATATAGAATATGTTATCATCTAGTCGTGCATGTGTTTGGATGCAAACTTTAAGCTGAAAATATGAAACTAGCTTTTGAGTAGCATTACGAAACCGTCTAAACTTGTATTGCCAGAAGTTTCCGTTATTGTTCTGTATCAGGAATATGTTTATAGTTCGTGGGAGAGAATTTCAAAAACAGTCATAAATCATAAGTTGATTGTCAGTGAGACATAGAAACTTCGTAATTCGATCCAGAACTTGCTGAGAAGATATTTGCTTAAATATCGAAAAAGATTTGAAACTAAAAAGAATTTATGAACTAAACTCCCTTTCAAGTATGTTAATATTGTTAATATAAGATATAGGTTACCACTCGGTGGTGTTTTAATGAAAAAATCTTTGTCGTATTCTCAAATAGCCCATGCTTATTTCTTTCGGTAAAACAATATTATTATTAAATCTGACAGAAAGTTAATTCAAACAAGAGAAAACATTAATTGCTGTTGCAGATATAAACGATTCCTTAAAAGAACTTTTATCGGTCAATTTGTATAGTAATAATTCTTGACAAAGGTCTTGACGAGCAGCTTCCAGGTGAGAAAAGGCCGGGTGAAGTATTTCTGATCCATATCTCAAGGAAGGGACGGACATATGGACGGACAGGGCTAAAACTACTCTACTAATCACTTTTATACTCGTAGAACACTACAGAGTACAATAGTTTTGCTCACCTTACGGGTGTTTGGATTACCTAAATATAATTGAGTTACTTGTAGAAATAGAGTTATTTATAAATAAATGATCAGTATGAGAAAACGAGTTGACATTCGAGAGAGATTCGGCATATACAAGCGATAACCGAGTAAAAATTAAAATATATTAATAAAGCTTGGTAGCCGTGTTCCTTGACAAAAAAGAAGACAAGTTCGTAAATGGATGTAGTCGGACCACTGTCGCTCAAGGAACAATATCTAAGCTCGCTCAAGACAAATCATCTAAACACCCCAAAGAACACTGTAAAAATTTATGAAATCGGGTGATAATCCCGTCCACTCTTCTTATGACAGTTTTTTTTAAACTCTACTAAAGCGCGATAAATCGATAAATAAATACTCCCGAGTCAATAAGTTCTATATCTGGGTCGAGGCGAAAAGGGCAATGGGCGTGGCGCCGCACACATTTCATTGAAAAGCTGCGATATCAATTAAATTGGGTATACATACACATACTGTTACGTTGACATTCCTATATTTCAGTACGAAAAAAAAAAACAAAATTGGACTACAACCGCGCCTACTTTAATTAAAAAATAGTAGCCACCTTATGAAAAAAAATTGTTCAAACCGACTCGTAAATATTCAAGTCCTCAGATACAGTATATGTGGATCAAAGTTCGAATTGGGCGCTTTTCATCAAAAATATCGATGAGTCTGTCAGATAACATATATTAGGTTGTCAAATATCCGCCTTTTTGTCTTTTGAATTTCGCGTCGGGCAATACTACACATCTTTGACATCTTTGAAAGGTCTCTACATAATCATAATAAGTTTGGATATTGCGTTCAACTGTTATAGACGTGTAAACATGGACCTCACTAACGCCGAACTTGGCACTATAATGAAGTAGATGGAAACAGATTATCGAACAAAACGGCACATATTTGAACTCAATTCGATCATTGTAGCACTTTTTATAAAGTATTGAATAAAGAACAAAAACGTGGAAAGGAGATATTTGAAATTTTAGAAATTTGGATAGAATCACTTTCTGAAAATAATATGACTGTACGTCAAAAATCATATGCCTAATAGAAACATTTTCGAACTTCCAGTTGATTTTATACCATATACGAGGTTTGACAATTAAGTAATGAGACTGATTTTATTGCCGCACTTGTGGTAAACTTGTGACCTTAAAATTTTCTTTCTCTTTTTTCGGCATCCCTCCCCTCTCAATTGATATATGTACCATCGCTCTAGCTTGTTTAGTTCGCCTGCTCTGTCAAGTTGAGTAGACGTGTGTTTGTAGTGCTCGACACGAAAATTGAAAAACGAAATCAAAAGCAGCATCGAATGACCGTCTCATAAGACTGTTTGTAACAAGTGGAAAACGATCCCACGCTGCTTGATCGAGTTATTACAGGTGATGAGAGCTGGTTTTTCCAATAGGACCCGGAAATCAAACGCCATAACTCACAATGGTTGTCTCCGCGCGCCCTCCACCCGAAAAAAGCTCGCATGAGCAAGTCGAAGGTGAAAACGATGATTATTGCCTTTTTTTTATAGCCGTGGAATCGTCCACAAAGAATTCGTTCCACCGGGGAAAACTGTGAATCAAGTCTACTATTGCCAAGTACTCGAAAGATTGCGAAAACTAGTCAACAGGGTGCGCCCAGATATCGCTCGTAACTGGATCCTTTATCACGACAACGCGCCCTGCCACACCGCCCTCAGCGTGTCCCAGTATTTGGTCTCTAAAGGGATCGCCGTGTTGCAACAGCCGCCTTATTCGCCCGACATGTCACCCTGTGACTTTTTTTGTTTCCAAAAACAAAATCGGTGGTCAAAGGAACCCATTTTGAGTCGATTACGGACATCCAGGCGGCCGTAACGAGGGTACTCACGGACATCCCAGTCGAAGCATTCCAGAAATGTTACGAAGCATGGAAAATGCGCTGGAATCGCTGTATAGTTGCCTAAGGGGACTACTTTGAAGGGGATGGCAGAGTTGTAGAATAATTTTCAAATAAACGGTTTTTATGGAATCAGTCTCATTACTTAATTGTCATACCTCGTATGTCGGAAAATATGGTTTTTTAATTAAATTGTACGCGGACTTAGCCCTTTCATACTTGTTATATGGTATGCACGTTACAGAGTCTCTGAGTTTCTTTTTGGGGTTTACAAACATCTTTGCAAACTTAATACTGTTCAGGGTATAAATATTTCTGAAATAATTGCTTAACATTTTTTAGTTAATTATTTGGTAGCCTGGTTTTTACATTAACTCAGTACTCAGCTCGCCTTATTCGAGTTCGGCTTCTTGTCAAAATACTCACATGTGAAAAAAAAAAAATTATTTTATAAGAAAGATTAGTTGTACCAGTTGTTTATTCGATATGCCACTCTCCAAACTTTGAAAATTGAAGACCGCGATACTATTGATTGAGCTAATTATGTAAATTAACATTAAACACCAGCGAAGGATTTCATTAGGCTACTCCAACAAACCTGGAAGTCGCTTTCTGTGAAAAATGCGGAAAAACTGTCATGAAAGATATAACAAAATAATGAATTTTGTATAATTAAAACATTTTTCTCAACCCTATCTGCACTTAAAAAAAAGAAAATTTTTTGAACGCACTGTGATTTCCTTAGTTTTTTGCTTTGAATCACCGTCCAACGGAGGGATGATTATTCACTCTAACACTCTAACTACTAGCCGTCAATTTAAGTTACATTGAAAAAAAAAAAATGGCAAAACAACAAGTTCTTGTAAAAGTTTTTTTTTTAAGTTCACAACATTTTTAATTAATTTTTAACGACTTGACTAATATTTATTATGCGAATACTATAATTGCTCTTATTTCTCTCTGCATTAAATAAAAATAAGCGAAATAAGAAAAAAGATGACTCTTTGAAGCGATCAAGAGATAGTGAAATTTGATTAACTAAAATGCAAATATCCGGTTTAGAAATTCGTAAAGACACTTTAACTTAGCATTTAACTTAACTTAAACACAAATTCTGTGCACAACTGAAAAAACATTAAAAGATAGTTATGTGAATTTTCTATGTATTTTATTGGGCGATCTTTTGCACATCTTTCTTTGCCGACACATATTTATATGCTGCATTTAGCTCTTCAACTAGTTTTAGTTTATGGCAAAGCAAGAAATTTCGCATAGATCTAGTTTAGTATAAATATAGAAAATCAAATATTTTGAGGCATCAGTTCTTCGGCATCTGTCACACAAATCACTGAGCAACCGACAATATGAAGTTCCTTGTGAGTTGATGAGTTGATTCTTGATCCACATAAAACTATTACTTTTGTTATAACATATATAATGTTTCTTCTTCCACTTTTGTACAGATTGTATTCGCCTGCATGTTGGCCATCGCCTTCGCTAACGAGGAAGCTAATGTACTTAGGAGCGAGCAAGAAGTTGAGCCCGATCGCTTCAACTATGTACTTGAACTTGACAATGGTGTGCTCCTAGAGCAGCAAGGTCGTTTGGTGGGTGATGATGTCTGGACGGTGGATGGCGCCTTCAAATTTATCTCGCCAGAAGGTGAAGAGGTCGGTTGGACTTACAATGCCGATGATACCGGTTTCCATCCCGATCCAAACAGCAAGTGGATCCATCCTATTCCTGCACACATCCTCAAGTCCATTGAATACATTAAAAATCATCCAAGCCAAGAATAAAGTGCTCACACTGTAAAAACTAATTTCTCTTTAATTTAAGTTTTAATTTGCTTGCTAATGAAAATATATGGACGAATGTGATATTAGCTAAATCGTTTTATTTTTTTTTTTTTAAGTTTTTGTTGTATTATTGTGATGAATCCTGGCAAGCGTTTTGAGAAAATAATACGAAGAATTTTTATACAATCAGGTTTTGAAACTAGACTTTAATCATTGGTCGAATTTTGTGTGAGTTCTATTTTGGATAATTTTTTTATTTGCATGCCTTTTTCATTAAAAAACGAAAAAGGAAGATAAAACAAAAGTGTTGACCGCCACAGTACAACCATTTGTATGAATCAATACGTAATCGTACGTTTGTAGCATTATCGGGTTCGTTGCTTAAGTCTTTTATGTTTTTCTTAGAAATGTGGAATGCCCCGTTTATTTTTTTTAATTAATAATATCGAAAACATATTATTTTATAATTATTTCCAATAATTCCAATAATTTACACATATATCGAGTTGGAAGCAAAAATTGCCTTCATTTGTTGATATAGGGCAATACAATAATCGGGAAATTTTTTCCTTTTTCTGAAGATATTCACTACAGTGATATAGTATATATTTTTTATCATCAGAACGTAAAAATTTAAGCAAACATAAACACTACTGACTTTTTAAAAAAAATTATGTTGGTTATCGTGAGAATTTTTGATCGGAAATTAGAGTTTTTCGATTTATATTCAGAAAAGGTTTCTTCGTTAATCGTTTAAATGGAAAAGATAGTTTGTTTGGGATATAAAAGGTAATTTTACATAAAATTTCATGAAAGAAATTTCGTTTTAGACAAGATAAAAATAAGAAATGCCAAATTTGGGGTTAGGTTAGATAAAAAAGTGATAATGCAAAAGTTGAAGTTATTTTTATTACCAACAATTTTGCCACATAACTTTTTTTATAGAGCCTCTCAAGTTGATATGATACTTTGAGACCAAAAATTGGTTTTCATTCAAAAGAACCTATACTTTTTTTTTAAGAGATTAAGCTGAATAGAAATAAAATACCTATTTTTGAAATAGGAATATGATATGTTGCATGCAAGAGAAAACACAGAAATTTCAAATTTAATGGGGAATGATTATTATCATTCCAAAGAATATTCTTTGAAAGTTATTTTTTGAAGAGTATCTCTTTCAAATTTTTGGCTGCGGCTATATCTCAGATGATCCATCCGTTGAGTTCAATTTTCAATGACTCGATCAAGCATTACGGCTGGTAACCGACGAATGACGCGTGTGATGTTTTGCTCCAAGGTCTGATTCGAAGCGGGATTGTCCGCAAAGACTTTAGACTCTTCATTTCCACACAGCAAAAATCTAACGGTTTGATATCATACAATCTGGCGTGGCGCCGTCTTGTTGAAACCAAACGTCTCCGCGATCACGACCTTCAATTTCAGGCATCAAATAGTCGGTTATCATGGCACGATAACAGTTGCCGGCGTCATATTTCAAAAAAATTTGGACCGAAAAAATATCGTTTTTATTGACTACTTAACTCTAGACCGCGTTCCCATAATCCGAATTTTCTTAAGTGTTGTGGTATCAGAATATTAAACTGCAGAACTAAGATTCAAACATTGAAAATATCTAATTTTGTCATAAATTCGACTGCCAAAAGCCAGTAAGTAGTAAACGATTTTCCATTGAAAAGGTATACTATATATTGGTATTTTGTTATATATTGTGAAATTTTAAATTAAGTTTGCGATCTTTGTATGACTCCAACTGACTGGTTGAATAGATTTCTATGGGAAGCATACAAATTTTTAAGATTTTTGTAAAGAAGTTGAATTTACGTCAGTCGAAAATGCAATTTTGTGAGTTTATTTAGGCTTTTTTTCTTTAATTTTGGGCACCTACTTATCAAATGAGTTCAAATTTCGATCGTTAATTAAACTAAATTAATAACGCACTTGACATTTGGTCGGAAAATATGGAGATATGTCAGTTTATCACAGATTGGAATAATCTCCTTTGCTGGAATTTGCTTTTGAATTTGTTGGATTTTTTTTGAAAATATATTGCTTCATATCTCTCCATTCAATAATGTATCCTTAAGATACACTACTGTGTCCAAAAAATAAGGTGAATAAGGTGTAATATTTGACTTAAACTGCGCGCGTCGAAGGATTTAGAGAAATATTTTTTTTTATGTTGGTAGTGTCAGTCACTTTTATGTCAAATTTCATGTCAAAATATTTATTAGTGTTTGAGATACGTGTCGGTTTGTGAGCTGCTAAAAGTGAGTTTTTCGTTTTTTGCGATGTCGAAATTTGTTGAGCAAAGAATTTGCATTAAATTTTATTTACGGAATCAATTTTCTGCTGCGGATACGTTGAGGATGGTGCAGAAAGCCTTTAGTGATGAAGCTATGTCTAAAAAAAATGTTTACAAGTGGTATAGTGAGTTCCAAGCCGGCCGTGAACGTATCGAAGACGAAGAGCGTCCAGGGCGAACATCAACCTCAACCGACGAAGCACACGTTGAACAAATCAAAGATTTGGTGTTGAAAAACCGTCGATTAACAATTAGAGACCTTGCTGATGAAGTTGGCTTATCGAAACGCTCAGCCAATACCATTTTGAAGGATGTTTAGGGCCTCAAGCGCGTCAAATCTCGACTGGTAGCGAAAACATTGAATTTCTTGGAAAAAAGGCGTCGCGTTGAAGTGTGTGAAACGATGCTTTCCCACTACCAGGGTGTCATGAAATGCATTATAACTGAGACTTGCTTACGACCCCGAAACAACCGATCAATCGAGCGAATATAGTGCCAAAAGAGAGCCGAAACCAAAAAAATCGCGCCAAAGTCGCTCAAAAGTCAAGGTCATGTTGACTGTTTTCTTCGATTATCGTGGTGTTGTGCATTATGAATTCCTTCCAACCAGTCAAACAGTCAACAAGGAATATTATTTGAACGTTATGCGTCGTTTGCATAACGCTATCCGCCTAAAAAGGCCGGAATTGTGGAAAGACAATTCTTGGTTTTTACACCACGATAATGCGCTATCCCATACTGCCCTCGTAATTCGTGATCATTTCGCCAAAAACACAGCCCATATCGTTCCGCAACCACCGTAATTACCTGATTTGGCGCCGTGCGACTTCTGGCTGTTCACCAAGCTCAAAAGACCGCTCCGGGGACACCGCTTTTATACGATAGAGGAGATTCAAGCCGCAGCGAAGACGGAACTGAAGGCCATCCCGGAAAGTGACTACAACCAGGGTTTCGAAGAATGGAATTAGTGCATTGCATCGGACGGGGATTACTTTGTAGGGGTTGAAATTGATTTAGAAGAATTAATAAAGAATCTCAAAATAAATACCATGTCACCTTATTTTTTGGGCACAGAGTAAATCAATTTAATCTTCGCTTTGCACTTAACCTCTCACTGTAGTGAAGTGTTTTCCCAGTGAACCTTTTAAAAAGATTTTACTTAACTTGTCAGGAGCTTAGTGCATGGAAGAATAAATCTTCCGACTTGTTTTTCTTAAACTGCTTACTGAAACAATTGAACTTTAACAATGCCTAAAAGTATGTTAAACATTTAGCATTATGTATTTCATATAATTTATGTGATAGTTTAACTCGAAAGCAGCGGATTCTGTACACCGAACTGTTAAAGTATCGATTTTCCGAACTCCGAGAGGAAAGCGCACTCCTTTTGTATGTATGTGTGCACATAAAAAAATATTTACATATTTATATTATTACGATGAAAATAAATCGCATTGCCGCAATGGAATTTAGAAGTTTAGTAATATTTAATCTATATTTTTCTTTTCAAAAATGCGTAATTTATTTGTTCCTTGTATTAATAAAAAATCATTTTCTTATTTTGTGATATTCCTTATTGCACGGTGGCAACACGTGGATGGTAGCCGGTTGCATCGGCCTTGTAAGTTACTTTGACAGTTTTGCCTTCGGGCGTCAGATGCTCATATTCACCAGTGACGATCCATGCTTCCTTGCCTTCCAGCGAACCCTTTTGTTCGGCTCTAATATGATTGTCCAGCTCAAGAGTGTAGGAGAAGCTATCTGGATTGACTTCCTGTTCGTTTTTCAAAACATTGGCTTCTTCGTTGGCCAACACAATGGCGAACAGGCAAGCGAAAACAATCTGAAAAGTTATATTTATATGAAAACAATGCTTCTTTATTTTCTAATATGTCTACAACGTGAATCCTTACAACGAATTTCATTTTGTCTATTTCAATTTGAGTTTATCTGACTGCACACAACACTCGACTACATCTTCTTGAGGTTCTAACTGCAATATTTATGCGATTCCCAAATATGGGAGAGGCGCCAATTTCGCCGAACAAGTGTCACAAAGAAAATATAAATAGAAACCGTTTGCTGCAATATTTCCAGTTTTGAACTTAATTATTAGAATTTATTGCTGCAAATGCCGCTTTTGTTTTGCTAGAACATTGCATCGCCCTGCCATTGTTCACGCTTACCACATATTTACGCCGGCAACTGGTTCTGCGAAATTACCGTTGTCAAACTACTTGACACAGCCGATACCTTAAAGTCGCGTTTGTAGTTGTAGTAATGCCGAAACTTTAGCTGCCCAGATCTACAAGCTTAATGATTTGCAAAAACTGGGTTCGAAATAAAAGGAGCAAACATGCCAAGCGGTGAATATTAAACGCCTAATTATATTTTCTAACGGAGGATCTTGATAATGACACCAGTAAATGATTTGTGTGCGAATGCAGTGGAGAGTTAATCAATTAGTATGCCGAGCAAACAGAAGAAGAACAAGAGATTTATAAACAATTTTGTAATGATCAACACCTTTGGTTCAATTAAATAAAATGCCGGCGGCATTAAATCAAACACGCTCAACAAACTGCACTCAGAGAGCTCAGAGTCGAAGGCAACTGGTTCACATTTTAAGCAATGAATGCTCCGATATTTATACCCTGTACAGGGTAATAAAGTTTGCCAGAACTTTGTAACATCCATACATGATTTGGCGCTAGCCATACTAATAAGGTCCCATCAGTTTGTTGACATTGAGCTTTCATCTTACACACAATATGCTTGATAGAACCTTATACGCGATGTTGAGGGGGCTTATTTCACGGTAGTTGGCGCAGATTGTGGGGTCTCCCGTTTTGTGGATTGGACAGAGCACACTTAAATGCTTTCGTCCGATATTTTACAAAGAAACTGTTTGAATAGCTCGGCCGACAATCCATCGGCCTCCGCTGCTTTGTTGTTCTTCAGACGGGTAATTGCTATTCGAACTTCTTTCTGGTCGAGCAAATGACCGTTTACTTCCTTGCATCGATTGGGAAACCGGGTTGGAGAAGTGTTCCCTCCATAATTTTACTATGCTATGGGCATCAGTCACTTCTCGACGTCGAACCTTCCTCGTGTTTTTTGATGTGCGTATCTTGGCTGCAACAAGATTGTAGTCCGAATCAATGCTAGAACTGCGGAGTGTACGCACATCTAAAATACTGGAGACGTGTCTCTCGTCTATCACAATCTGATCCATCTGGTTGGTGTCGGGGTCAGCTTGCCGTCCAAGGGCCCTTAAAAAACATTTTTGGTAACATTGTCGGATCTTAGGCGCATATCAGCGATATATTGAAAAACTTCACTTTAGTGTGGATTGTGGCTAGACCTTCATTCACCTGTGAATGTCTCGGACTCGGACGGAGTCTCTCACCCACCACGACTTTCACACCGAATTTGCGCTCCTTTATATGGCCACTTTAGTAAATGCCACAAAGAGCTACTCGTCTTAGTCCTTGTCTCGTTCATCGCATCGGCGGTGATGTCCGCCTTTATTCTCATGATAACATCAACCAGCTGGCAGCGGCACCTTACCAATTAGGGGATCGGACATTCTTGGTACATGCCCTTAAATCGTAATCCTTAAAACGTTTGCAAGGCTCGTCATCAGGCTTACCAGCGTAGTAAAGCGACTTCACTTAACTTCACAAAGAAAGACTCCAGCAGTGCTAAATCGCACGACAATACGCACACCAAATTTTTTTTTCAAGAAATTGATTTACGTCACCTCATAAGAAAGTTCTTAAACCCTATAACGATTGCCATTGACTGTACCGTTTTATTCTTGTGACCGTGTGACTTTTTGCAGAAATAATGGCGTCTCATCAAAAGCTTATGGATTATCACCCATATTCATTCAAAAAGTGAGCTTCTTTGCTGAAAAAAAATTTCTCGTGAAAATCGGGATTTGTCGTTCGGGCTGCCCCCGAAACCGATAAATTATTGCAAAGCTCGATGTTTCGTGCGAAACGAACCATTAATTTAGTAATAAATATTTATAATAAATCTACAAACTAAGCTGAGTATAAATCAAGTGACAGTTGTCAAATAGACGTACCCCGAAAATAGTATTGCCTCAATGGAAAACACACGTTGCATATAAACAGTGTTACAAAATTATTTAATTTAACCATCATTGTCTGTATATGCATTGTGACAAAAAGTAACCTGAAATTATAATTAATTTTCCTGGGTAAATATTATTTAAAAATCTGTATTTGGATGGAGTCATGTGTAGAAGTTCACCAAGTGAGGAAAGTTCTCTGACCGCCATTCACTTGGGAGTGGCCAGAAACGATTCTTTTACATATGACTCAAGCAGCTCACGATCCGGTCTTTGACCAAGTATTCTCTGGGTAGCCTAAGAACATCCGTTTGAAGGCGAGCTAAAGTGAGAAGGCGAAACACCCCGTGCATAGGGTTGTGCGCTGGGTTTGGGACCCGCCACGTAAAAAAACACCCCCAATGCAAAAGTTTAAACAGCCTCGGATGAGAGACCCCCCTTTTGATGACGACCATGGCAAACGAAATAAGGACTATGATTTGAGGGCGTGCACCTGGAATGTCCGGTCCCTTAATTGGGAAGGTGCCGCTGCCCAGCTGGTAGATGTCCTCGTAAAGATAAAGGCTGACATCACCGCCGTCCAAGAAATGCGATGGACGGGACAAGGACAGAGACGAGTAGGTCCTTGTGACATTTACTACAGTGGCCATATAAAGGAGCGCAAGTTTGGTGTTGGATTCGTGGTGGGAGAGAGACTCCGTCGCCGAGTACTTTCATTCACTCCGGAGAATGAACGACTAGCCACAATCCGCATCAAAGCGAGGTTCTTCAACATATCGCTGATTTGCGCCCACGCCCCGACGGAAGAGAAGGACAATGTGACCAAAGATGTCTTTTATGAGTGCTTGGACCGCACTTATGAGAGATGCCCCCGCCACGATGTCAAAATCGTTCTTGGCGACTTCAATGCCAGGGTGGGCAAAGAAGGTATATTTGGCACTACGGTCGGTAAATTCAGCCTCCACGAGGAAACATTCCCAAATGGGTTGAGGCTGATCGACTTCGCCGGGGCCCGAAATATTGTTATCTGTAGTACTAGATTCCAGCATAAGAAGATACATCAAGCTACCTGGCTGTCTCCGGATCGAAAAACCACCAACCAGATCGATCATGTTGTGATAGACGGACGACACGGCTCCAGTGTTTTAGATGTGCGTGCGCTCCGAGGTCCTAACATCGACTCGGACTACTATATTGCAGCCAAGATTCGCACCCGCCTCTGTGCAGCAAAAAACGCACGCCAACAAACACAAGGAAGGTTCGACGTCGAGAAGCTGCAATCACAACAGACAGCCGAACGTTTTTCTACTCGGCTTGCACTCCTGCTTTCTGAGAGCACTCGTCAACAACTCGGTATAAGGGAACTGTGGGACGGCATTTCAAACTCCTTACGTACAGCTGCAACCGAAACCATTGGTTTTCGGAAAGCGCAAAAGAACAGTTGGTACGACGAGGAGTGCCGTGTCGCAGCGGTGAGAAAACAGGCTGCCTACCTCGCAACGTTACGATCGACCACAACACGTGCGGGATGGGATAGATACCGAGAGTTGAAGAGGGAAGCGAGACGCATTTGTAGACAGAAAAAGAAAGAGGCCGAAATGCGTGAGTACGAAGAGCTTGATAAGCTGGCCGACAGGGGTAATGCTCGAAAATTCTACGAAAAAATGCGGCGGCTTGCAGAAGGTTTCAAGACCGGAGCATACTCTTGTAGAACCCCCCAAGGTGATCTAGCCACCGATGCCCAGAGCATACCTAAATTATGGAGGGAACACTTCTCCAGCCTGCTGAATGGCAGTGCACGCACAACACCAGGAGAAAGCGAACCCGATACCCCAATCGATGACGATGGAGCAGACGTTCCATTGCCCGACCATGAAGAAGTCCGAATAGCAATTGCCCGTCTGAAAAACAACAAAGCGGCAGGGGCCGATGGATTGCCGGCAGAGCTATTCAAACACGGCGGCGAGGAGCTGATAAGGTGCATGCATCAGCTTCTTTGCAAAATATGGTCGGACGAAAGTATGCCCAACGATTAGAATTTAAGTGTGCTATGCCCAATCCATAAAAAAGGAGACCCCACAATCTGCGCCAACTACCGTGGGATTAGCCTCCTCAACATCGCATATAAGGTTCTGTCGAGCGTATTGTGTGAAAGATTAAAGCCCACCGTCAACAAACTGATTGGACCTTATCAGTGTGGCTTTAGGCCTGGTAAATCAACAACCGACCAGATATTCACGATGCGCCAAATCTTGGAAAAGACCCGTGAACGGAGAATCGACACACCCCACCTCTTCGTCGATTTCAAAGCTGCTTTCGACAGCACGAAAAGGAGCTGCCTCTATGCCGCGATGTCTGAATTTGGTATCCCCGCAAAACTAATACGGCTGTGTAAGCTGACGTTGAGCAACACGAAAAGCTCCGTCAGAATCGGGAAGGACCTCTCCGAGTCGTTCGATACCAAACGAGGTTTCAGACAAGGCGATTCCCTATCGTGCGACTTTTTCAACCTGCTTCTGGAGAAAATAGTTCGAGCTGCAGAACTCAACAGAGAAGGTACCATCTTCTATAAGAGTGTACAACTGCTGGCGTATGCCGATGATATTGATATCTAGGTCATGTTGTCCGGATGGATGAAAACACTCCAGCTCTGAAAGTATTCGACGCAGTACCCGCCGCGGGAAGCAGAGGAAGAGGAAGACCTCCACTCCGTTGGAAGGACCAAGTGGAGAAGGACCTGGCTTCGCTTGGAATATCCAATTGGCGCCACGTAGCGAAGAGAAGAAACGACTGGCGCGCTGTTGTTGACTCGGCTATAATCGCGTAAGCGGTGTCTACGCCAGTAAAGAAGAAGAAGAAGTATTTGGCAAGTTGGTAGTACTGTCCGTAATTTTTTTTCCTTTGTGGAAGAACAATTAATGTATTTTACACGATGATAATGCACCATCGCATTGATCCACGCAATTAATACCATCGACTAACCACCGTATTCACTAGATTTGGTTCCGTGTGATTTTTTCTTGGTTCCCAAACTGAAACTATCGCTCATCGATGTGCTTATGAAAAGTGTTTCGATGAATCGAAAACTTGTTGGCATAAGTGCATTATATCTGATGGAGATTACTTTGAATGCGAAAAAATAAATATTGATGAATATTTAAATAGTTTGCGTTTTATTTATATCTTCCAATTTTCAATTTTCTATTTATATGTCTCAATTTTACTTTTTGTCACAATGTACTTGAACTACTCTCTCACTGAGATATCTATCCAAAATTTGCATGTATCCATTACTTTGTCTTTGTATGGGAAACTTTTTCATTGGACAAAATTTGGCACAGATTACTGTCTACTTCGAACATTTTGTTCATATTAAACCATTAGAGCGTTCAGTAAAAAACTATCCTATAAAAATAACATATATGTTTTTTTTCGAAGGTAATATCGATACGACACGAGGGTTGTTTATAACAAAAGACAAAACAATTATCATAGGGTGCAAACCGTTGCTTATTGTGTTGCCAGATTTAATTATACTACTGTGTCCAAAAAATAAGGTTTGAATTTTAAATGCGCGCGTAGAAGGATTTGAAGAATTTTTTTTTTTTTAGGTTGGTAGTACCGTCAGTCACATTTATATCAAAATTTCATATCAAAATATTCATTAGTGTTTGAGATACGTGTCGTTTTGTGAGCTGCTAAAAGTGAGTTTTTCGTTTTTTGCGATGTCGAGATTTTTTGAGCAAAGAGTTTGCATTAAATTTTGTTTACGGAATCAATTTTCTGCTGTGGATACGTTGAGGATGGTACAGAAAGCCTTTGGTGATGAGGCTATGTCTAAAAAAATGTTTACTAGTGGTATAGTGAGTTCCAAGCCGGCCGTGAACGTATCGAAGACGAAGAGCGTCCAGGGCGACCATCAACCTTAACCGACGAAGCTCACGTTCAACAAATCAAAGATTTGGTGTTGAAAAACTGTCGATTAACAATTAGAGACCTTGCTGATGAAGTTGGCATATCGAAAGGCTCAGCCAATACCATTTTGAAGGATGTTTTGGGCCTCAAACGCGTCAAATCTCGACTGGTACCGAAAACATTGAATTTTTTGGAAAAAAGGCGTCGCGTTGAAGTGTGTGAAACGATGCTTTCCGACAACTAAGGTGTCATGAAATGCATCATAACTGGCGATGAGACTTGGATCTATGCTTACGACCCCGAGACAACTGATCGATCGAGCGAATATCGTGCCAAAAGAGAGCCGAGACCAAAAAAATCGCGCCAAAGTCGCTCAAAAATCAAGGTCATGTTGACTGTTTTCTTCGATTATCGTGGTGTTGTGCATTATGAATTCCTTCCAACTGGTCAAACAGTCAACAAGAAATATTATTTGAACGTCATGCGTCGTTTGCGTAACGCTATCCGCCTAAAAAGCAGGAATTGTGGAAAGACAATTATTGGCTTTTACACCACGATAATGCACCATCCCATACTGCCCTCGTAATTCGTGATCATTTCGCCAAAAACACAACCCATATCGTTCCGCAACCACCGTATTCACCTGATCTGGCGCCGTGTGACTTCTGGCTGTTCACCAAGCTCAAAAGACTACTCTGGGAACACCGTTTTTATACGATGGAGGATATTCAAGCCGCAGCGAAGATGGAACTGAAGGCCATCCCGGAAAGTAACTACAACCAGTGTTTCGAAGATAGGAAAATCCGTTGGCATAAGTGCATTGCATCGGGAGGGAATTACTTTGAAGGGAATGAAATTGATTTGGAAGAATAAATTAAGAATTTTCAAAATAAATACAATGTCACCTTATTGTTTGGGCACAGTATCCAAAAAAGTATTATAGCTTTAGTGCAGTCAAAGTTAGCGTCTCTTCTTGTTTTCGATTAAAACACCTACTTTTTACTCACCAAACTGATTTTATCTGCGGTATTGTTTAATTTTAATGCGAACATTTATTGTACTTAATTGCTGTTAAATTTTTCACTTAATTAGTTTTTTAGAATGAAGAGAAATTCCAAAGCAGCCAGTTAAATTATTTTGTACTGCCTTACATACATGTATAGTATGTATGTATGTATGTACATACATGTGTATATCATATGTTTTAACAAAACAACATATCCAGAAAATAAATTTAAATTAATTAGCAAATTTAAAACGTGTATTAAACTTTCTGGAACACAGTTAAAAAGAAGATTAGCCAATGAATAGATCCAATAATTTGAACCTCTAACGTCTTTTTTACTTACTCTTCTTGTTCTCGATTTCAAAACAAACAAAATTTCATAACATTTTTTTATTTGATCACGAACAATTCGGGTGCATTTTAAACTTTTATATAAGTATATTCATATCAGCTGTTATTATTATATCATCACGGAACAAGTTATATATGTATAATGTAATAACAAAATACAACAATAATTAATATCATGGAAATATCAGGTTTAATTTTAGAAATAGCGTTGAGGACGCATTATTTCACAAAGATAAATAGATTAAAAAATGTCTTTCTGATCTTAAACCATAATATTGTGTGTTATGATGATTGCAAATGGTTACACCAAATTTGGGTAAAGGAAGATATTGACTGCTTTAACTTTAATATCGCTCAAGTATACGCGAGAACGTGCTTGCAAGTAACTTTTTTTAAGATATCTCACACTCTGACCGACATATTCTGCATGAGGTTTGCTAGAATAACAAAAGTCAGTATATGTAGTTTACGGAATTCGGTATAATTCATGGGCCAATGTCACATATTTCCGAACTAAACCTTTATCTTATTGAAAATTATACGTTCAATTAAGTTTGTTAAGATATCTTTCACATTAATTGATAAATTTTGATTAAATTCTACTGAAATTGCATGTTTTTGGAGAGATACGCTTAATTTCTCTAAGATAACTCACGTGTTGACCGAAATTCGACTATGAGTAAAAAATAGTAAGATTTTTTTCATAATTTAATCTTTAAAATCTATGCCGTTCCCTCAAAGTATTCTCCCTTGGCCCAAATGCATTTGCAACAAAGTTTGTTCCAATCTTCGAAACAGTTGTTATAGTCAAGTTAATAATAATATTAAAGGGTCTTACTATTTTTTGCTCACAGTAGCATACTGCACGAAGGACGTACAAAAATCGGTATATTAGGTATATGATTTTGTTTTAAATATTGCTATTAGCAGGAAAATTTTCTCTCTGATTTTCAATAACATATCCCAGAGTTATACCGAAATTTTCGATATAAAATCAGCTATAGGGACTAAAGTCCATATGTTTGGTATATGTGAACTCGATAAGCTAAGACCCGATTTCGACTATTTATTGCATACCTCGAAAGCATTAGTTGCTTAAGATTTTATTCCCATCACTTCACTGGTTCTGATTATATTTTGAAGAGCGAAAGATTCATATGAAATTTAAATTATTTATGTATAAACGAGAAATACGCATGGTTGTTATTAATTTCGTTAATCTTCACAACATAACATAAAAAAGTCAAAATAATGCACGAAATTTTGTTGAAATTGATGAAGTAGTATGAGAGATATAGGATTCCATCTAAAGGTAGACAGTGCTTCTTCTTCTTTACTGGCGTAGGCACCACTTACGCAATTATAGCCGAGTCAACAACAGCGCGCCACTCGTTTCTTCTCTTCGCTATGTGGCGCCAATTGGATATTCCAAGCGAAGCCAGGTCCTTCTCCACTTGGTCCTTCCAACGGAGTGGAGGTCTTCCTCTTCCTCTGCTTCCCGCGGCGGGTACTGCGTCGAATACTTTCAGAGCTGGAGTGTTTTCATCCATCCGGACAACATGACCTAGCCAGCGTAGCCGCTGTCTTTCAATTCGCTGAACTATGTCAGTGTCGTCGTATATCTCGTACAGCTCATCGTTACATCGAATGCGACATTCGCCGTGGCCAATGCGCAAAGGACCATAAATCTTTCGCAGAACCTTTCTCTCGAAAACTCTTAAGGTCGACTCATCGGTTGTTGCCATCGTCCAAGCCTCTGCACCGTAAAGCAGGACGGGAATTATGAGCGACTTATAGAGTTTGGTTTTTGTTCGTCGAGAGAGAACTTTACTTTTCAATTGCCTACTCAGTCCGAAGTAGCACCTGTTGGCAAGAGTAATCCTGTATTGGATTTCCAGGCTGACATTGTTGGTGGTGTTTACGCTGGTTCCAAGATAGACGAAATTATCTACAACTTCAAAGTTATGACTGTCAACAGTGACGTAGGAGCCAAGTCGCGAGTGCGACGACTGCTTGTTTGATGACAGAAGATATTTCGTCTTGCCCCTCACTGCCAGACCCATTTGCGTTGCTTCCTTGTTAAGTTTGGAGAAAGCAGACCTAACGGCGCGGGTGTTGAGGCCGATGATATCAATATCATCGCCGTATTAGTTTTACGGGGATACCAAATTCAGACATCGCGGCATAGAGGCAGCTCCTTTTCGTGCTGTCGAAAGCAGCTTTGAAGTCGACGAAGAGGTGGTGTGTGTCGATTCTCCTTTCACGGGTCTTTTCCAAGATTTGGCGCATGGTGAATATCTGGTCGGTTGTTGATTTGCCAGGTCTAAAGCCACACTGATAAGGTCCAATCAGTTTGTTGACGGTGGGCTTTAATCTTTCACACAATACGCTCGATAGAACCTTATATGCGATGTTGAGGAGGCTAATCCCACGGTAGTGGCCGCAGATTGTGGGGTCTCCTTTTTTATGGATTGGGCATAGCACACTTAAATTCCAATCGTTGGGCATGCTTTCGTCCGACCATATTTTACAAAGAAGCTGATGCATGCTCCAGTTCTTCGCCGCCGTGTTTGAATAGCTCAGCCGGCAATCCGTCGGCCCCTGCCGTTTTGTTGTTCTTCAGGCGGGCAATTGCTATTCGAACCTCTTCATGGTCGGGCAATGGAACGTCTGCTCCATCGTCATCGATTGGAGAATTGGGTTCTCCTTCTCCTGGTGTTGTACTTTCACTGCCATTCAGCAGGCTGGAGAAATGTTCCCTCCATAATTTAAGTATTCTTTGGGCATCGGTGACTAGATCACCTTTGGGGGTTCTACAAGAGTATGCTCCGGTCTTGAAACCTTCTGTAAGTCGCCGCATCTTTTCGTAGAATCTTCGAGCATTATCTCTTTCGGTCAGCTTATCAAGCTCTTCGTACTCACGCATTTCGGCCTCTTTCTTTTTCTGTCTACAAATGCGTCTTGTTTCCCTCTTCAACTCTCGGTATCTATCCCATCCCGCACGTGTTGTGCTCGATCGTAACGTTGCGAGGTAGGCAGCCTGTTTTCTCTCCGCTGCGACACGGCACTCCTCGTCGTACCAGCTGTTCTTTTGCACTTTCCGAAAACCAATGGTTTCGGTTGCAGCTGTACGTAAGGAGTTTGAAATGCCGTCCCACAGTTCCCTTATACCGAGTTGTTGACGAGTGCTCTCAGAGAGCAGGATTGCAAGTCGAGTAGAAAATCGTTCGATCCCTTCTTTGCGCACCCTGACGTTAAAGTCATCTCTCATAAGTGCGGTCCAAGCACTCATAATCGTCCTTCTCTTCCGTCGGGGCGTGGGCGCAAATCAGCGATATGTTGAAGAATCTCGCTTTGATGCGGATTGTGGCTAGACGTTCATTCTCCGGAGTGAATGATAGTACTCGGCGACGGAGTCTCTCTCCCACCACGAATCCAACACCAAACTTGCGCTCCTTTATATGGCCACTGTAGTAAATGCCACAAGGACCTACTTGTCTCTGTCCTTGTCCCGTCCATCGTATTTCTTGGACGGCGGTGATGTCAGCCTTTATTTTCACGAGGACATCAATCAGCTGGGCAGCGGCACCTTCCCAATTAAGGGACCGGACATTCCAGGTGCATGCCCTCAAATCATAGTCCTTAATTCGTTTGCCATGGTCGTCATCAAAAGGGGGGTCACTTATCCGAGGCTGTTTAAACTTTTTCATTGGTGTGTTTTTTTACGTGGCGGGTCCCAAACCCAGCGCACAACCCTATGCAGGGGTGTTTCGCCTTCTCACTTTAGCTCGCCTTCAAACGGATGTTCTTAGGCTACCCAGAGAATACTTGGTCAGAGACCGGAAGTCGTGAGCTGCTTGAGTCATATGTAAAAGAATCGTTTCTGGCCACTCCTAAGTGAATGGCGATCAGAGAACTTCCTCACTTGCGTGAACTTCTACACATGACTCCATCCATTTAGGTAGACAGTGCTACACCTAAATTTTACCTCTGCTCTTATTAAGCCTTTGCCTATCATCTCGGTTGTAAAATCGTATGAGAAATTTTCTGTTGTATAGAACATTCTGCGGCTAGCTATTGGGAAGGGATGAGAAATTCGGTGGGTGTATCGAGTAATGTTTTTGTAAAAGAAATCACACAGTGAATTTATTTACATTCGTTAACTTTTCTCCTTTGATGGTGGCCATCAATAATTGTTTTAACAAGTTTCAATGTGGTCGTAAGGCAACTGCCAAGTTATACGAAAACGGCGACTACGGAAGAAAAAGTGCTTTAAGTCCATTATAAATCGTTAACGTTCTAGCGTTGGAGCTTTGGACCTCCAGTGAGCTCAGCAACCGCTGGTCAACAACTAAAACTTAAGCGACTGCGAGATCCTACTGGCACAGAGTGAACTGTAAGGCGTCCTCCGCACTACTGGCTCTTAGCAAAATCAATCTCGCCACAATTATAGTGGTTCTGACTGAACACTGTCGTATAGGCTCACACGCGGTTACATAGTATTATATAGTAATATTAGTTATATGAAAGTTGAGTAAGTTTAACCCGATTTTATCAGCTTTAGACACAATGATGCACTAGTAGATTAGTAAAACACGTGCTCTCATTTATATTGATATAACTTACATATTGGCCGATATATGTGGTATAAAGTTATCCGGAAGTTAAGAAATCGTTATATTTTTGTTTATTAGGTATATGGGGGCTAAGGAAAGTATTGACCCGATACAACTAATTTTTGACATTCAGACATGCTATTTTCGCAACAGAGTTCTCTCCGAATTTCATTTATAGATTTCACTATTTGGAAAATATTTTATCCCGCTTCATTAGTCGGTGCTTCATTTATAAAATTGTGTTATATGGGAAATAGGCGTGGTTGCATTCCGATTATCTTAATTTTTGAACAGTAATATAGGAATATCAGAAGAGTGTTGTGTAAAGAATGTGGTTTAAATCGGTCGAGCAGGTTCTGTGATAAGTGATTTTACCTAAAAGTGCGCAGTGCCACGACCATCGTCCAGTTTTGACCCCGGCTCTTATAAAGCTCTCTTTTGCCATCCGAGATGTGAAACCGAATATCTAATGTTTTTGATTTATCGCACTTTTTGTAGTTCTTAACAAAAGCGTTTTATGGGGATTGGGCGGGGTCACTATCTGATTTCGCATATTTTGCCGCTATCGAAAGAAGGATTGAAAAAAAATTTACCTGTACAAATTTGGGTGATGTAGTTTCATTGGTTTGGAAGATATATACGTTAAACTTAGTAGGAAGCTGAGCCACGCCCACTTTTTAAATATTTACGAACCAGATGTGCTCTACCTTAATATTAATTGTTTGCTAAATAAGAGTTTTGTGTCTAAATTTACGACTTTATTATGGCACCTTTTACGTTTTCGATTAATGGAATTTTGTGGGCGTGGCAGTCGGCCGATTACGCCAATCTACGAACTCGCCTTTAGGCTTTTATCAAGGAAAACTTAATTTATATTCAAGTTGCAGCTTGCACGGACACGGATATTCACCCAGATTTCAACTCGCGTTATTATTCGTTTCATTCACACATTCGTAACCCTTTTATGCTCTGCAACAGTGTTGCAAGTGTATAAAAACTAAAGCCTTTTTATCGTTTTGTTTAAAGAAGCAGTACTTCACTTTCAGGCAGTAATATGAATGTACATCTATTATTAAAATGGAGTTGAAGTTAATATAAACTTCTTCTTCTTCTTTACTGGCGTAGGCACCGCTTACGCAATTATAGCCGAGTCAACAACAGCGCGCCACTCGTTTCTTCTCTTCGCTATGTGGCGCCAATTGGATATTCCAAGCGAAGCCAGGTCCTTCTCCACTTGGTCCTTCCAACGGAGTGGAGGTCTTCCTCTTCCTCTGCTTCCCGCGGCGGGTACTGCGTCGAATACTTTCAGAGCTGGAGTGTTTTCATCTATCCGGGCAAACATGACCTAGCCAGCGTAGCCGCTGTCTTTTAATTCGCTGAACTATGTCAATGTCGTCGTATATCTCGTACAGCTCATCGTTCCATCGAATGCGATATTCGTCGTGGCCAACGGGCAAAGGACCATAAATCTTTCGCAGAACTTTTACTTTACTTTACTTTTCAATTGCCTACTCAGTCCGAAGTAGCACCTGTTGGCAAGAGTAATCCTGCGTTGGATTTCCAGGCTGACATTGTTGGTGGTGTTTACGCTGGTTCCTAAATAGACGAAATTATCTACATCTTCAAAATTATGACTGTCAACAGTGACGTGGGAGCCAAGTCGCGAGTGCGACGACTGTTTGTTTAATGACAGGAGATATTTCGTCTTGCCCTCGTTCACTGCCAGACCCCCAATGAAAAACTAACATAAACTTCAGACGTTTTAATTTTTTGTCTCGTTTGAACAGAATAAGGAAATTTTTGGCAGCAAAAGCCAAATGGCAACTCTGCCAAACGATTTATCTTTGCGCCAAAATGTAGGCTTTATTTTATTCGTATTTTTACCTATTTTATAAATGTGTTAAGAATTTAAACAAAAAGTACTTTTGTTAGGCGGAAAAAATATATTTTTAACATAAAAAATATATTTTATTATTATTATTCTTCTTCTTTATTGACAGAGACACTGCTTACGCGGTTATAGCCGAGTTAACAATAGCGAGGCTATTCTATTCTTTTCACTTTCTCACTTTAGCTCGCCTTCAAATGGATGCTTTTTGGCTATCCAGAGGGTACTAGGTCTCAGAGCGAAAAAAACTCGAATAATTTTAAAGGTTTCAATTTAGTCAGATAAAAACGTTTAAACGCATCAAATTCCAATGCAATCGTGTCTATGGAATAGTATGTTAGAAACGAAGCAACGAAATCACTTTACTAAAATGTGTTGGCATCCAATGGACGACAATTAGCGAATAGAAATTTTAGTGCCTCCCCATCAATTTATCGACAAAACGCTGGAATTGATAAAGCAAGTTGTAAAGAATAGAATTTGGGCTGTATATGACGACTATTAAAATTCAAAAGGAAAGACTCTCATAGGACTGCTCATAGGTGTATATTGTTTCAGAGGTTGTACAGATAAAACTTTTTGTATTGATAAACTTCATTAGAAGCATGGATTGGTTCAAAGAGGACATAATAGATGTAAGGGACTTTAGTCTCATTGATTTCGTAATGAGCTGCATAAAGCCCTCTTAAACAGAAGGTTGGATTGCCTTTAAAGACGTCATAGTGAACTTTTTGGTGAATAACAGAAGCCTTACCTACTAAGCAATCGCTAAAAGAAGGATTTTAAGTTTATGGGTACCTAATGAGTTCAAAAGTATATTTTCTAAATTCCCAACTCCACTACTTTCCAGAAAATTTAGAAGATGTCAATTTCACTAAGACATTTAGTAGATACATATAAAATAAATATCAGGGAATAGGACCGCCTCAATGATGGAAGAGTACTTCAGAGAGACCTTTGAGACAAGCGCACATGCACAAAAAGAAGTTTCGCTCGAAAAAAAAGAATATATTTCGGATTAAATTAAGTCTTGTTATGATGTCATTTTAAATATTTTTCCCATTCTTTTGACATTTATTCCAAGATATACGTATTGAGTAATAATCTTTTTTTCCACTTTCACTTTTCATCGACTAAAAACTAAACTGAATTGGATGAAAACACACAATTTTTTTTTTATCCTAATGACTTAGAATGCATTTATTCAAAAAAACGGAGGTAAAAAACGAAACAATCAATTTAAAAATGTTGTAAAAGCACATAACAGCTGCTTATTCCTTGGGTGGGTGGGCTTCGATGTAAGCGATAGCCTTAAGGATGGCCTCTGGGATTGGTGGTGGAGTTGGGAGTGGTGGGTTGGCGCTCACAACTTGGTAACCGTTCTCATCAGCAACATATTGGACGGCAACAGCTTCACCTTCGGGGGAGGTGTACGAGTATTGGCCCTTTTCGACCAAAGCATCACCGCTCAGGACACCTTCTTGCTCAGCCTTGATGGAGTTGGAGAACTCGTAGGCGTATTTGAAGCTATCGGGGTTCACTTCGCTGTCCAAACGGAGGACATCGGCTTCCTCGTTGGCGTAGGCGACAGCCAAAAAGCAGGCAAGGACGACCTAGTAAATGATAACGAGACAGTTGGGAATAATTAATTAGCACAGCACTTCACAATTTTTTGTTTTTTTAATTTTGAGCTTAAAATCTGTTATTCAATTTAAACTTTTTTAAGAATTTCGAAACTTTTTCTTTGAGTTGTTATGATTTTCAATTGAATATTATTTCGATTTTTTGGATTTTGAAACACTTACAAAGAATTTCATTTTGAGAAATGTTATGTGCTATCACGTTGATTCGTAGTACGAAACTGATACAGAAGTCTGCAATTTCACGGGTTTTTATACAAATGTGCTAATTACTATTGGCATGCTAACCATCAAATTTTATTTAAATTTTTCTAAAAACAAGTCACTAATGAGTGTCTGGTCTATTGATGACACTGAAAATACAAGCTCATCACATATTAACGCTTTGTTTTTGTCGCATCTAAAAAATATTGTTTTCGTCTTCGCTGACTTTTTGTTTGGAAACTAGCATTGAGGTAATATACGTGTTTTACTGTAGAAGTCGTTATATCGATATGCACAAGTCCGCATATTCATATTATCGGCTGGCTAAACACTTAAGACGTCATATTTAAATTAATTTACATACTTCATATCTCAGCTAAGGGCGTCAAGAAGTGATACGAAGTGCGTTGAGGTGAATTCGTTAAAATCATACAGTGTTGGACAAGAAAGTAAGCACAAGTGAATACCGTATGCGCACGAGTATATAAGAAGGCGCTGAACTGAAACCGTTCGACGGCATGAAGAACAAAAAACAATGATTCGCTACTCTACCTTGAGACCTTCTTTTTAATTTAAAGGTTTATTTATAAGTGTAAAAGAGAGAGATTTATTTGAGTGCGAATAGTTAAAGTGCTGTCAGATATGAGCAACGCTCGAAAAATTTATCAAAAGGCGCAATGACACTTGCAATATTCGCTCAGCAGTCGAGTCTATGTAATCGGAACAGACCAGTATTTTTATCTGGAAAGGAGTACAAGCTAAGCAGCATTTATCAAAAAAATGTTTCGGGATTCGTGGGTAATGGAAAAAATTTTGTTTATTGAAGTTATGGAGCTAATCTTTTGATAATCATTTTAATGTTAGTGAAGAGTAGTTTGTTCATCCATGCCCCTTATAGAGGAAAGAAAAGATAAAAATAGAAATAATCATAAAAGTTTGTATAGCGATGATACAACTATAAAACTATTTTGAAAATCAAGCGTGCTCTCTCAAACCGTCAGGGTCAATTGCAGAACAATAAAGGTCTTAACGTTTTTAAGTTCCCGACAACAATTTCCCTTGATACCGCTTCTGCATAAAAGAAATGTGCTGATAGAACCTTTGGTAGTCTCTAATATCACTCAAATTTACCGGAAAAAATTCAGATAGGAGTGCTGCATATGTTATACATCAATTTTTTATATAGTATGACATTATAAAGTCATTTATTAGGCCTTTAGAATTTTTGTAGAAAATTTTGATCAACGTTCACAAAACATTTCCAGGCGAATTTTTTCCTAATCATTCAGTACTTACCCTTTATTAGTGGCCGTATTTGTGGAAGAATAATCTCTCTTTAACGATTTTCTACTCGAAGTATTAATAGGAGGTTTCAAAACGGCCTACTGAATGGAAGTGAAAGCATTACACTAGGTGAATCCGATTCCCTAATCGATGACGATGGAGCAAACGTTTCATTGTCCGACCATGAAGAAGTCCGAATAGCACTTATCCGTCTTAAGAACGCGCCGTTAGTTATGCTTTCTCCAGTATGGATAAGGAAGCGAAGCAAAAGGGTCTAGTTTTGTATGAGGGCAGAAAGATGTATCTCCTGTTATCAAACAAACATTCGTCGCACTCGTGAACTGTCAATGTTGACAGTTGTAGATAATTCCGTTCATCTTGAAACCAGTATGCACTTCAACAACAATGTCAGCTTCGAAATATAAGGCAGAATAACTCTTTCTAACAGGTGCTATTTCAGACTGGGTAGGCAATTAAGAAATAAAGTCTTCCTCTCCTCCGTCAAGAACAAAAATCGAACTCTATATGTCAGGTGGTGAGGCAACTTTCGAGAAAAAGGTTCGACTCAAGATTTATGGTACTTTGCATATTGGCAATGGCTAATATCCCATTCGATGGAACAATGAGCTGGACGAGATATACGGCGACATTGATGTAAGCAGAAGAAGATGAAAGACCAGATAGATAAGGACAAACAGCGAAAGGGAAGAGCGACTTGAGCGCTGTTGCAAATTCGGCTATAACCGTGAAAGCGTTGTCTAAACCAATAAAGAAGAAGAATATGTTAGAACATGATTGACACTCAAACACAATTTTTTTAATGTTTCGTAGCCCTCGGCAGGTAATGTCTGGTACAAAAGTGTCAGAAGATCAAAACAAACTTCGACAAAAACTCCTATTAGTGGCTTAACGAACCAAGTTCCATCCAAATTCCAAAATAGTTATAACAACATAATTAATGATAGTTTTGCTAAGTTTATTTTATAAATATAGTGCGAACATGCTCTTGAACAAAAATTCAGTTAATCAAATTAAGTTATAAATATGTTCGAAATATGCGTGTAAATGTTTAGTTGTTTGTAGTTATAATCAATTTGGCTCGATAGTTCAGCAGCGATTAACCTGTTGTTCAAAAGTATTTTTATAGTGGTTTTATTGAAATTAACACAAGCGAAGAGCATTTGGAAAATAAAAAATAAATATGTATTTAAATATGAATACATACATCACCTACTTGGCAATATATTGAAATAAAGATATTTTTTGCGACTCGTTGTTGTTATTGCATTTTGAGACCGAAATTTTTAAAGACCACTTGCAAACAACTGAATTAGCAAACGATTTCCGATTTGCTGATTTATTAATTAATTTTCGGAAGCAATGAATAAATTAATAAGCGCCGGTTAGTTTTCAAATATAAAAATGCTTGTATAAAAAATCTGTTTAAATTAATATATTTAGTTTTTGTTTTGGATTTGAGTCTAGTTTTTCGTAAAGGGCGTTTTAATTAGATGGTTGATCAGTGCCTGCTATGTATATCTGCATTAAGTCTAAGAAACACGACCTAACAGCATGTGAAAACTATAAAACGGGATTATGCAAATGGACATTTGGACTTTGAAACAATATTTGTCAGTTATAAGAGCTTATATTTGGATTTTGTTAACGACATGACAGTAGTTTCTTGAAAGTAACATACGTGAGACCATCAACTTCAACACGAAGCCTGTGGCTCTTACTGAGCGGCCGAAAATTTATTTTACCTAACTATAATATAGTAAATATTTTTGAATTTACATTGGTTAAAGTTTTCGTTTTCGTCGTAAGAAGTGATTTTATGTACGATGGGGTACATCTGTTGTTGAAATTATAATGAATATTTAAAACCCCCTTAAAGGAATAAAAATATCATATCGACCCTATTAAGAGAGCTCTTTGTCGAATACATGAGTGAAATTAATATCTTTTGAAGATTCATAATATTTTCTAGAAGTAAAGAACTGATAATTGATAAAATTAACGAACAATCAGACTATAAATGGTTAGAAGCAGCCTAACAAGTCCCTGAGACCTCATTACTCTAACATCATAAATAAAAGTATGACTTTTCAAATAATACCTGAATTGACTGGACCGTATGACTTATAACTATTTAGAGTCCAATATATCAACTCTCATTGATACCTGCCAAAAATACTTGAAAACATGTAAGGAGGGGTAAGTTCGAATATAGGCGAACATATCATACTCTGGCAACTTACACGAATTGAAGCCTGGGAAATACTTTCAGATCAAAAACGTTCAGAAAAACGAAAATCTTTATATTAGGCATAAGGGCGGATTTCGAGATACGTGTTTTCACCCAAAAATGGGCCATGTCAAGTCCATCGTCCAATCTTGACCTTGACTTCTTTAAAACCATGTCATGGCATCTTTGCCGAAAAATTTAGTGTCACTGGTCTATTTAGTTATTAATTTATCGCGATTTTAATATATTTTAACAGTTCTCGGACGCAATGCGATTGTGATTGGATTTGGAAATTGACGTACATATATATGGATCTTTTGTATAGCGTTTCCTGCATTATGAATTATTTCAGCTGCTTTCCTGATCGCAAGGACTTCTGCCTGGAAAATACTGTAGTACGTCAGCTTGGAATGTCATCTGAGATCTAGCTCCGTCGCATGCCACTGCGTCTCGATAGAGAATAAGATCTATTTTAAGGCAAAAAGTTTATGTCTAAAATTTACATAAACAAATTTTTGAGTTTTTGTAACTATCTTGTGCCAACAAATTTTCCTTATATTCCTAATATCAAAAAACTCCCCTAATTTACCTTAAAAAATTTTTATCTCAAAATATAATTTTTTTTTTAATCGGCTGTTTTTTCAATTTTCAATGTACTTTGACTTTCTTTTCTTTCAAAAGCATGTAGTGGAGGATCAAGCCATGTGTAGTATCACGTAAGTGAGGAAAGTTCTCTGAGCGCCTATCACTTAGGAGTAGCCAGAAGCGATTCTTTTACATATGGCTCAGGCAGGTTACGGCTTCCGGTCTTAGACCAAGTATCCTGGGGGTAGCCAGAAAACATCCGTTTGAAGGCGAGCTAAAATGAGAGGGCGAAACATTCCTCCCCAGGGTCGTGCGCTGGGTTTGATAACCGCCACGTAAAAACACACCCAATAATTAGATCAAAACAACTACGGAGGAGGCATGCACCGACGATTGGAATTTAAGTGTGCTCTGCCCAAAGCGAGACCCTACAATCTGCGCCAACTACCGTGTAATAAGCGTTGTCAATATCACATATCTCTATAGAGCGTTTTGTGTGAAAGACTGAAGCTTGCGGCCAACAAACAGATTGGACCTTAAGAGTGCCGCTTTAGACCCGTTGAATGTACAATCGACTAGATTTTCATCATACGCCAAATCTTGAAAAGGATCTGTGAAAGGCTGATCTTTCACACCCCACCTCTTCGTCGATTTTAACGCCGCTTTCGACAGCACGAAAAGGTAGTGAATCTATGATGCTATGTCTGAACTTGATTCGCCGTAAAGCTAAGCTGACGCTAAACAACACCAAAAGCTTAGTGAAAATCGGGAAAGATCTCTCCGAGCTGTTCGATACCAAACGAGGTTTCAGACAAAGATCGTGTGACTTCTTCAACCTGCTGCTGGAGAAAATAATTCGAGCTGCAGTGCTGAATAGAGAAAGTACAATCTTCTACATGAGTGTACAGCTGCTGGCGTTTCACTATGACATAGATATCATTGGCCTCAACATCCTCGCAGTTAGTTCTGCTTCTGGTCTGGTAGTGAACGAGGGCAAGCCGAAATAGCTCCTGTCGTCAAACAAACAGTCATCATATTCGTGACTTGACTCTCACGTCACTATTGGCTGCCATAACTTTGAATTCGTAGATAATTTCGTTTATCTTGGAACCAGCATTGACTTCTACGTCAGGCTGGAAATCCGACGCAGAATAATTCTTGCCAAGAGGTGCCACTTTGGACTGAGCAGGCAAGTGTGAAGTAAAGTCCTCTTTCGACGTACAAAAACAAAACCCTTTAAGTCACTCATTATCCCCGACTTGCTGTATGGTGCAGAAGTATGGACGATGGCAACATCTGATGAGTCGGCGTTACGAGTTTTCGAGATAAAGGTTCTGCGGAAGATTTATGGTCCTTTGCGCACACGCAACGCCGAATACCGCAGTCGAAGGAACTATGATTTGTGCGATATGTACGACGACATGGACAAAAACATTCCAGCTCTAAGAGTATTCCACACAGTACCCGTCGGGGGAAGCAGAAGAAAAGAAAGATCTCCATCCCGTTGGAAAAAACAGGTAGAGAAAGACTTGGCTAATATTGGAATCTCCAATTGGCGCCAAACAGCGAAAAGCAAGAACGACTGGCGCGCTGTTGTAAACTCATCTATAACCGCGCAAGCGATGTCTACGCCAATAGAGACGAAAAACAATAATAATATGTAGTGTATCGCTTTGAATGACAACAATGTTGACCACAGAAATCGAATTTTTAATTTGAACTTTGGCGATATTAAATTCTCCGTCTGTCTGCTAGGTACCTATTAACGTGTTGGGTTGTCTGAGGTAGTATAAGTGCTAAATATATTATATTCCACCAAAGTTAGTATACTCGTAACTTTGTAAACACTCACAACCAAATTAAGCTACCCAAACATTAAGCTCCAAGTATGTTTCCGAAGTCTCTAGCTTCGTCTCATTTGTTAAGTAGTTTTTATCAAGTCTTATACTAAAATTAATATAAAGTGTAAGTATGTATTCGTATTTACTACTCGACTACTTCCAGTCAAGATTATCATCTTCCAACACTTCAAATATTTTAAGGCAATCAAGTGCTCTTTACGATCAGCGCACTACCGGTTGGCATGTAACAATACGAAGCAGACGATAGCTTTTCATAGTTGACAGTCGATCTGCGCAAAAACCGAAGCATAATATGAATGGAAGTATGGTATGAGCATGCGTGTGTAAGCGCTGGCGTAGAATTGTAGCTTTAGCGAATGGTTTGCAGATATGTGTGGCTGTGGGTGTGTTCAGCTGAATGCGGCGGCTGCAGGCAGCTGGACAAACACATATTTCAGCTATTTATCTCTATTATTGCCGTTTTATGGTTATTGTATGGCTGCGGTGATGATGCCATCGGAGCAAGATCGACTGTAGTGAACCGCTGGCCGCGATCATTAGACGACACAAACAAGTGTTCATCAAACGCAGAGTCATAAGCATCCGCAAATATTTGCACAAATCATTAACTTTGGAGTACTGGCGGCAGCAATGTGGCAATGTTGTTGTGAGTGGTGGCATGCAAAGTGCACTGCAACCACGAGCAAGAAGGTCAATCGTGTTTCAACACACACACAAATAACGTTATTGTTATTGTTGTTACAATGTGCCACAATCGCGGTGGCAAGTCGATATTCCATATTGCTCAAATCATTTGTTGTTTCATGCATTATGGGGTCAGGTCAGGGTGCAATTATGCCTCAACGTAGATATGTAAATGATGAACACTAACACAAGCGCGTGAGAAGAATTGTGAATGGAATGGCTCGTCACTAGAGAACAATGAAATATCCACAAGCACACATACATTCCATGTGCTATTAAAAGCCTCATTGGGTGCCAGCGTTGTTCTTTTTTTGTTCTTGAGCTGTGAATATGTACAGCCATTTTGCCACATTTAAGAGCCACATAATCGTAAATAACGCTGGTAATAGCACGTGCATGACATTTAATGCTCGCTGACTTTGGTAATGAAATTTATTCTCATTCTCATTCGCATTTGTTCAAGAATAAAAGTCATCGTGTAAATATGTCTAAGCATCGATTTTAAAGGCAGTGTACTAGTATTTTTTTTTTTGTTTTGGTTAGGTATTGTTTGCTATTGGTGCACCAAAGTCAAGTGCAGTCACGATGCTTCTGAAATTGTAATTCATTTGAAGATGTTTAATCAAATACTTATGGTGGGCACAATTTAGTTACAGCTGATAAATTCGATGACTGGATTGATGCATAAAAATAAAAACAAATTCATTATTTTCCAATACGTAGCTCTTTTATATTATATTTCGGTATTTGGCAAGACTCGTGTGGCAATTTGAAAACTAACAATTTTAACAAAAAGTTTGCGTTACTGCGCTATGATAACCGACTATTTGATGCCTGAAGTTGAAGATCGTAATCTCGGCGACATTTGGTTCCAATAAGACGATGCCGCTTCCCATACGTCACATTAATCAATGGGTTTATTGAGAGAAACTTTCGGTGAGCAGATAATTTCACGTTTTGGGCCGATCAATTGGCCACCAAGATCAAGTGATATACCACCTGTTTTCCTGCGGAGATATGTAAAGTCTTAAGTCTATGCGGAAAATCCCGCTTCGATTCAAGCCTTGGAGTAAAGCATCACGTGTAACATTCGTATCTGTCAATTGGCAGTTGAAATGCTTGAACGAGTCATCGAAAATTGAACTCAACGGATGGACCTTCTGAAAAGTGGCCGCAGCCAACTTTTGATGGAAATAATTTTCAAAAAATAAATGCCAAAGAATATTCTTTCGAATGATAAAAAACATTCCTGATTAATTTTGAAGTTTTTTCCTTAAAAAGTAAGAAACCCCGAAACGGATCATCCGATAGAAAAAGAATTTGGTTGGTGATAAGATGCTCTGTGTGCTTGGTTGAAAGTTCTTGTGCATCCACCTTATAATCTGGAGCTGGTACCAAGTGATTACTACCAAGTCCTTTCTATTGTGAATTATTTTGCTGGTGAAAAATTCGGTTAAAGAGAAGGTCATGAAAACGGACGGTCCTAGTTGTTTGCCAATAGGAAATAGGGCTTCTATAGAAGCGGCAATGTTAAATTACCTTCAAATTAGCGACTTGTCATCGAATTTAATGAAGCATATTTTACCTAAATCGGACATGTAGTATGTATACAACATTATGCCATAATTAGGTGAAATTTACTAATTCTCAGTTCAGTTCACTTTGAAAAATTTAATAGTTATTTTATTACTTTAGTTTAGAATATATTATATTTCTTGTCTCTCACACATCATATCACATGTATTGCAGACGTTGAAAACTGCTAAACACTTAATTAAGCAACATCAATAATATAATTTATGTCTACCGATGTTCAGCGGACAAATATTTTGCCGAATGTATTTAAAGCAGAGGTAATTAAATAGGTAACAGCAGTGTTCAAGTATATAGGGACAAGTGAATTTCTATAGGCAGTTGTTTTTAATATTTTAAAATTACTAAATATTCGAATATAATTATCTTAAAAATAAACACTTCATATCTCAAGATTAAACTTGACTTGAATGGAACCATTTATGTCGCACACGCCAACCCCATCGATAAAAGATTTCTTCCAGTTTTGGTACGGCCTATAACGTCCATCAGTGCGAAACATTTTTGCTGCCAAATCTTAGACCTTTTTGCTTGAATATTTCGTTCTTCTGCTCCCCTTTCTGAATTTAAAGTATAAAGATAAACGGAGCTTTCAAATGTATTTTAAAAATAGATAAATCAGTAATTTGTAAATCGATGATGTAACCAGAGCTGCTATGCCTCTCATGCGTTTCTTCGTGCATTATTCTAAATAAGCTGTGAAAAGAAGATATTCGACCAAAACTGGTTACTTTGGCTTTTTATCAATGTTCCAGCAGGAACCTTTTTATGTCTTCAGTATCATATGCGATATTCGCAATTAATATATTTATAGAAATTTTTTCGTGTAATCAATGCCATATTGGATAACCATTATCACCAAGCAGACAAAGCTCTTAATTCAGCATTAATTCCAAGCTAAGTGACAATTCACGCTTGCTCAAACAATTACCGAAATCTGCTCAACGAATCTCTCGCCTTTTGTCTCCAAGACCGCCCAGCAGTCGGTCCACAAACCACTTCGCTCATTAACGGTGCGCGCTTGTTCAGCGGCACTGTTTTGCATTTTATGGCGACGATATATCAAAACAAGCCCAAAAACCGACCAAACTAGATTTGCCGGCCAATCTACACTGCATGCGCCAACATTCGGTCGCATCTCTATTCTTTTGCATACGAAAATTTCATGGAGAATTTAATTGACTTTGACTCTGGCTGCGGCTGCGGCTGCGGCTAACAAAGCTTCATAATTATACTGCAAATAAATATAGATATGTATGCTTTAAGTGGCTGTTTCAACCACATGTCTATCACATTTGTTTGAATAAACAAGAAATAGCAAAGATTACGGATTTTTTACCAAAAATTTAGAAGTAAACAATTTATTGGCAAAACGCAAAAATGTCAAACGAAATTATAATGAGAATAAAATAATCATCCAAACCGGTTAAAATTCAACGAAAACTGCAGTTAAATGGGTGAGTTTGTTTTTGTTCTTTTCTACTAGTAGTGTTTATACTCTTGCAAGATGTTGCTACAGAGCATAATAGTTTTGTTCAACTGACGGTTGTTTGTTTCATCTTAAAGTAAACGAGATAGATATAGGGTTATGTATATATACATAAATGATCAGGATGAACAGTCAAGTTGAAATCCAGGCAACTGTCCGTCCGTCTGAAACCACTTAAAAAGTAGGCGTGGTCCCGCCCCAATCAGTTTAATATATATATCTTAGAAAAAAAATATAGAGCACCAAAAATTGCACAGAAAAATCTTGTTTACCCTTTTCTCTATAGGACGAAAATAGATGAAATCGATTGATTACTCCGCCCACTCCCTATATAACGGTTTTGTGAAAAAACAGCTAAAAGTTCGTTTAGTTAATAAATATATGCGTCAGAGACTTTAAATTTTACACCCGAAATGATAAGAGAGGGCTTTATGGGCGTCAAATCCATATCGGTGAGCAACGATGTCCTGACACACCTACACTGCGAAAATGTGCAACTCCTTGGGGTATGGGGTATGGGGTATTCCATACCAAATCGACCACTTTTAAACTCGACCCGTTTAGATTTTGCTGAAACTTATCCATCCTTTTCCACCCTTTGAAAAACACTTTGAGAATTTTTTCAAAGTTTTTTTGTCCAACTTCGTAAATTAAGTCTATAAATTGAGAATATTATATCTTAAAATCGTTAAATTATATTTTTTATATGATAGAAATAAAGTTTACGGAAAAATTTTTTTTTTCATTTTTGAAAATTTGACAATTTTTTTTTAATTAATTAAAAAAAATATAAAAAAAAAACTCGGCCCACTCCGGGATTAGCCGGGGTAGTTGTCAAATTAGTTGAACTTTTTTTTGAGGAAACCAAAATGACGAACTTCCAAAAAATGACGATTTTACTTAAAAAACCCGATTATATTATATAATTGATCGTGTTAAATTTTTTTCGTGCATTTTTTCGGAAAGTTCATTCAAAAACAAAAATTAAAAAAAAAAATCCCCAAAAGTCAATTTCTACAAAAGTTATGCCTATTTGAAAATAAAAGAGCCATTTTTTTTGAAAAATTCATAACTTTTTTAAAGTTGGACAAAAAATTTTGAAAAAATTCGCAAAAATGTTTTTCAAAGGGTAGAAAATGATGGATAAGTTTCGACAAAATCTAAAGGGGTCGGGTTCAAAAGTGCTCGATTTGGTATGGAATACCCCATATATAATACAATTTTAAATTCTTAAATATATGCAAGCACCAATTAATGTATCAGGGTAAAACTGCACGAGTAACGCCTCTGAGGTGTGATATCTTATAACCAAAAATTGTCAAAAGCGATCCAAAATTTTGAAGCACCTAGATAACAAATATGTGGACCCCCAGTTGCCATTATGTAATTTTTATTGAAAATATCGGTCAATGTGTGAGATTTAGTTTAAAAATTTAGAAAATTTTATTTTATGATAATATAATGATACATAGTAGTATGTCAAAAACGGTTGAATCGGATTAATAATTCCCTTATGTCCTATATACCTAATAGAAAGATTTTGGAACTTCCAGCTGATTTTATACCGTATATGTACATTCCTATAAACTTCAGAGATCATGTTTTTCAATAGCGAAGCATCTTTTGCCTAAAATAATTGTATTGGGCGAAAATTTGCCTACGACCCTGCATATAGTAACTATGATTTCGTCGTAAAATAGTGTTGAACTCTTCGCAACATTTCTAAAATAAAGTTTTGTGAACACCCGAAGGTACTTAGTCTTTAATCCTCGCAAGTTGCAAGAGTATGACATATTTGGTTATACTCGAACTCAGCCCTTCCTTAGTTGTTTTTCAATACATTTTTTCTTTAATAACTATGCTAATTATCAAAAATTTATTTCCAAATTGACAGTTATTTGTGCTTTAAAGAAGTCTCTACATCCGTTCCTGTGATATTCAAGGGTATTGGAAGATATTACCGTGCTTAGACGATAAAGGCGCTTGTCTATCAGTAGTCAATTAGTATATCGAAACATTGAACGGAATTTAAAAAATTTTTTATTTATTTCCTTTCATTCGTTGAGGGTAGTTTAGAATGATGTCAGGTTTCGGCAATAGATATTTTCGTTAAGGATTTTTGCTATTTTTAGAATTTATTTTCAATATAAGGTTCTCTTTTAGTCAAATTTTCGGTTTCTTTAGCAATATAAATGACATTCGAGTCAAAATATAATAATATGAAGAATGAATTTTGCCAAAATATTATCACCTACTATAGCTTAATTTATATATTTTCGGTTTGAAATGACCAAGTGGAATTATGTCAGTTTTTAGGCTCAAATCGTAACAAATTACTAAAGTCATTAAATAAATTAATGCAGTTCTTCTAAACGATTGGTTCTATTTATGTCAATTCAATGATAATCTTCGTCATACAAAATTATTCTATATAAACATCTATTAAATATCCAGTAAATATTAATTCAAATATTATATATTGAGATTGCAGTGACACCTATCCACGAATTATTTATCAGATTTCTCTATTGCAAGCTTTGATTATGTTTTAATGCATTTTCGAATCCCAACAAAACTCGTTTTTATTAAGTAACCTGGGAACCATTTCATCAAATATAGTAAAAAATGTTCGTTTATTCGATTGAAGCCTGTACTTGTAATCGAAAACAACCAAAAACCAGTTTGTTTGTATAAATTTCACTTTCATTGCTCAATAAAAAAAAAAAAAAAAAAACGAAACAATTTTAGAATCAATCAACAAAATTAGAATGATTGAATAAATTAACAGTTAATGAAGCATTTAACCAAACTAAAAAAATATGCAAATTAAAGGAAAAATATTCGTCGCTTCGTGCGTAGGTAATTTGTATGTTTGAATGGATTATTCTTAGATTGGCCAACTGGGTATATATAAATATTCATGCTTTTGAATATTCAAAAGTTAATCTAAAGTCTAAATAGCTTCCAAATGCTGAACAATGTAACAACATATATAAGAAATAAACTTATCTATTTTATGCCGCCGATTTTTCATAATCTTCTCTTGTGATGTGTATGATTTGTATTTTAGATAAAAGAAAAAATGTTTGAAGAATTATTCATATTTTATTTTTATAATCGGCGTACAAACTTAATAAAAATTCAAATAATGTGAAGCTACTAGGTCACAAGATAATCGAAAAATCTTCCATTCGCTAAGCGTTAGAGAAGTTTAGACCTTTCGCCAGACGCAAACCGACAAGCTGGACGGGTGGGTCGAAGTCATCAGCTTGGCGTATAAAACTGTGCTGGAGAGTTTTTGTCCACTCAGAACACCAAAAGACAAAGAAAAACCTCTCTGGTAGAATATAGAACTCTTGGAAATCAGGACGACCAGCAGATGTACATTGAACAAGACCCGTAGGAATGGATTAACTGACAACTGGGCGTTGGATAAAACGAGACTTGCAACATACAGGTCGAGTTAAGAAAGGCAAAGAGGACTTCATGGAAAAGCTTCCGCGAAAAAGTGGAGTCCAAAAAAGCCCATCTTCCGGGGTTATCTTAAGAACGCAAATGGGAGGTGGACCTTAAGAAGTGAAAATACACTTCGGTACTCGTTGATGCCCCCTTCCCGAGCAATACGTCCTTGGGAGAATATCTATAGCAGTGATGCAAGATGATTGCGCGGCCTTTGTCGACCTCCTCGATGACGGCACTTGATCTGAGCGACTAACTCGTTCAAACTTTTCAAATAACTTGGACCAGATAGCACCATACCAGCGCAACTACAGCAGGCTGTTTAGGTGTAATGCAACTGGCTGCCATCTATTTATGCGAACTGCATAATACTGAATTACATCTCGGGGGACTGGAGACGAGTCAAAGTTACGTGCATCCCAAAGGCTGGTAGGGGCCTGTTACAGCCAAGAACTTCAGTCCCATCAGCCTCTCCCCCTTCTTGCTAAAAACTCTGGAGAGATTGATGGACTGTTACATACAGAGAGGCATTCCGAGGGATCATTTCATCAGGAACGCAAAATGTTATTTTCAAGGCTTGAGGAAGACATTAGAGTTAAAGAATTCGCTGTTGGGAATTTCCTCGATACTGAGGGAGCTTTCAATAACGTTCCTCCGGAAGCAGCCGTAACTGCTCTGAAAGAATTGGGGTTGTATCAAACCATTTTCAGTCTTCTATGCGACAGAGTGATTGAAATGAAATAGGGTAACACACGTGTTCGACGAAATGTGAGTAGGGGAACCCCACTCTCTCTCTAATCTTATATGGATCCTGGTCGTTAATGCCTTGCTTAAAAAATTTGAGGATCGTAGCTGCAGGGAGTTCGCCTATTCAGACGATATAGCGCTTATGATCAAAGGAAAGTTCCTGCTTACCGTTTACGAATTGACCCAGGGGTATCTCAGAGTCGTAACAAACTGGACAGTCATAAAGGGTCTCGCCATCAACCCAAATAAAACCGAGATTTAATTACTAGAATATACAAGATACCGGTGACACCGATGCCGCAACTGGCAAATATAGTGAAATATCTAAGGCTCATCCTGGATAGGAAATTTTTATGGAAGCCGAATATCGGAGAGAGAGCAAAAAAAAAGGCATCGATTGCCTTATACTGCTGTAAAAGCCAAAGGTCTCTCACCGAAAGTGGTCCTTTGGCTCTACGACACCATAGTCAAACTCATTATGTTAGCCTAGTTGTGGGGCTATTAACAGGGCATTGCCATATTGACATCTATGCTGTAAGACTGGGAATCTTACCTGAAGCCATTTGTCGAAGCTGTATGGAAGAAGATAAAGTGGAAAAACACAATACTTCCCTATGGCAGTACACGTGGGATCGGTCTATATCAGCCATGTTACCTAATCGAACCAAACCTAACCTAACCAGATTTCAAACGCCTATGTTAATGAAGTGCGGCTCGTGTAATTGATCAATGCCTTTAATGACATTGGAGCTGTCAAATATTTATATTCACATTAAGTTGATTTCTTAGTTGCAGACGCACAAAACCTGCGATGACTTGACATTCCTCCGTAATATGCAAACTCACTGCGAAAGCAGGCTAAAGCAAAATGGCAAAACTGAAAGCAAAAGTGTATGACAGAGTCGTGACATTTTAATTAAAATGCGAAAACAAATCGCGGTTAATGAGAAGATATGACATTATATATGGATAAATTATTACACTGAGTTCGTTGAGCTTTTGCAAAATATCTAAGATAGTGGGTTCAAGAGTTGGGAGCGTAATGTTTATGAAATTTTTAGGAAATGTCAAAAATAACTACTAAACATTCATTTCTATACAAATTTATTTAAACTTCGGCTGCACCGAAGCTAATAAACTCTTCACTGGTGCATTTCTTTTAGTAACTATGTGTCCAGTTTGTTTGGAAGATATTTGCTATAGTAATCCGATCTGAACAATTTTTTCGGAGATTATGTTATTACCTTAAGCAACAATCCATGTCAAATTTCGTGAAAATATATCGTCAAATGTGAAAGTTTTTCATACAAGAACTTGATTCCGATCGTTCAGTTTGTATAGCAGCTATATGCCATAGTAAGCCGATCTGAACAATTTCTTCGTATATTACATTATTATCTTAGAAAATATCCTGTGCTAACTTTTGTGGAAATACATTGTCAAATGTGGAGGTTTTTCATACAAGATCTTGATTCCGATCGTTCAGTTTGTATGACAGCTATATGTTATAGTGATCCGATATCGGCAGTTCCGACAAATGAGCAGCTTATTGAAGAGAAAATGACGTTTGCAAAATTTCCAAATGATATCTTAAAAACTGAGGGACTAGGTCGTATATATTCTGACAGACAGACGGTCATGGCTAAATCGACTCAGCTCAAGATACTGATCATTTATATATACTATAAACTTTGTAGAGTCTCCGACGCTACCTTGTGGGTGTTACAAACTTCGTGATAAACCTAATATACCCCGTTCAGGGTATAAAAATGTACTCTAGGGTATCATTATGAGTTCTGACTACCTAGTAAGCCATTAAACATGAAAAATCTAGATCGATCACGTTACCTCAGAAGTAAATGTTGACATTCTTGGCACCTGCTCACTTAGCTAATGTGGCCGCCTATGAACCCATATTAAGACTAGTGTACTATAATAAAAACTTAATTGGACATCTTGTTAACAACAAATAAGATTATTATCGCATCATCTACAAGAAAAATAATGAAAAGACAAAGCAAAAATATATTGAATTTTAATGCCGGGGAAACCGGATGGTTGATTAAGTATATATGGGCAGACAAACGTGCATGAAATATGCAGGGTGTTTTTTTTCGTCATGTGGTTTTCATTGAGGTAATACCTTTTTATGAGCTAGTCTTTTTGACAACAACTACAAGGCATTGGTGAGCGAATTATCTCTCCTCGTCTGCTTCATCGAAATTAAGACGATTTTTAAGGCGAAGTTTTGTAGGGATTGTAAAAATTTGTTTGTCATTCTTCGAGATATCCGTATGATTATACCGATTTTGTAAACTTCACCTTAAAAATCGCTGGCTCGATTATATAAAAAAAATCGGTCCGCTCTATTATATATACTATATACGTTTAACTTACAAACGGTGGTGGTCCTCTGAACGTTAACCCTTTGAGGGAAAGTCTTAACATATTTAACTTTCCTTAAATACTTTATAAATGGCGATCAAATCCGGATGTTGAACTCATGAAGCATGTTATGATACTCACGCAAACAATCCACCCAGCATTGTTTTTTTTATAATAGTGGGAAGCATCGAAAGGCGGAGTACGAAACTTTGATCGGCTAAAACTAAACTACTCCCAACTCAAGACTCTCCCATGGAACCACCGGTTAAATACTGCTTCGTAGGAGGGACAGGGCATTTAAGTACTTTCTATGTTATGTCATTATGAAAGCTGACGCGTCGTTAACAGCTTTCCATTTCTCAGGCGACTGACACATGACTGTTGTTAAATTAGCGACCGCAAAAGTACCACCGAGTGTGGTATTTAGATTTTCCCTTGTATTTGAAAAGTGTGGACAATAAGTCAGAGTCTTCTATATACTCTGTACACGTCGGATCTTCTTCTTTTTTACTGGCGTAGAAACCATTTACGCGGTTGTAGCCGAGTTAACGACAGCGCGCCAGTTGTTTCTTCTTTTCGCAAGGTGGCGCCAATTGGAGATCGTCGGATAGTGCGGATTAAGGTCATTCTGGAATCTTTAAAGGTAACTTCTAAAGCACCCACGTTCATTAAGTATTTGGGTCAGATAGAAATCAATGTCCGCAGGTCGTCTGTTTATCCAGGAGTGGATGTCCGATAGAACTGAGGATTGACACCGCTGCACCCATATTTTGGTTTCCTGTTCTTCTCTTCTGTTTTTGCCGATACTGTTTTAGGCGCTGATATAATCGATTGATTTCATCTACCTGTATGTCAGCAGAATCGGTTGATATGGTCCGGAAAGCACTTGCTCGATTTGCAGAAAGCCTATGTACTGTAATAATTTGTTTAGCATACGCTTTTATATTCACTGCCTGTGTCCATAGCGGTGTTGCATAAAATATTACGGAACTTATTGCTTTTGCTATTAAAAATCTACGGCTGGAACGCACGCAGCCTCTATTGGCCACGCAGCCTTGTCAGCCGGGAATTGTGGTACATCTGAAATATCGGTACAAACAGTTGCAAATTATGTGAATCTAAAAAGTAGATTTGTTATGATGGGCAATCAGTTTAATCGTGTGCTAAAAGGAGAATACACACCCTTGCGAGAAATGAGCCAACATCAACTGATAATCAACACGTTAATAAACTAAAGAAATTGATGCTTGAGAATCGACGATTAAGAGTTTGAGATCTTACTGACATCGTTGGAATATCGGAAGGATCGTGAAAACCATTTTCCAATTCTTTCCGACTACCTGGACGTCATAAAACGATATTACTGGCGATGAGTCTTGGGTCCATGCTTCAATCGGCCGAAAATCGTGGCAAATCTACGTTAAAGAAAGTCAAAAATAAAGGTTATATTGACAATTTTCCTTGTTTATCGAGGTGTGGTGCACAATTGTATTGGGGCCCAGGGGATGACATAAATTTGAAGAATAAATTAAGAATTTTAAAATTATGAACCAAATCTTACTATTTTTTTCTCACTGTACGAGGTATTGTTCATTGTTATTCCATATTCGTTAGTAAAATTTTCACATTTATCTTTGCCATTTCCAGCCTCCTTCAAACGGCTGATTTTTTATCATCCCTGAATTATGACGGCTATGGGATAAAGTTTTTTCCTTACTGTGTTAGAAAATCTTCAATATAATTGTCATTATTTTAGTATACACGTGTGGACTTGTTAAAGAAATGTGAATCGCAGAGTTTATTACAGATCTTTTTTCACTTCTTACTTAATCCATGTACAAGAGTATATCTAGTATATACCAGAGATAAGCAGTTATGCATAATTCACACCTCGCTGGTATGCTGACATCATTAAGGAGGCATAACCGGTTTCCGGACGGTTCGGGTAGTTGACAAAGCAATCATTTTTCAAGTGCAAAGTGTGACTGTGAATACACTGCGAAAAAATTGTATACAGAGACAAAACTTGGCGAAAATGAAAGTAAAAAGTATGAACGTACAGTGTTCTAGTGTCAACCAAACCATCTACAAATCATATATGGCTTCACAAATAAAAAAGAACGTATGTGAGAAGGTAAGTAAGTTGAAAAAGTTACAGAAATGTTTTGTAGAGTCTACTTTATTACGAACACAAATATGTAATTTCATTTCAGTTAATGTTGTCTAAAGTTTTGGGTACGAAGCGTGTAAATGCTGGACTCATTCAAAAATACCCAAATCTTTTGCAAAAATTACGTCGTGTAGAGGTTGCCAAATAATCATTACTGCTAACGTGGGTTTATCAATGTAACGTCGAAATTTTTCAACAATCTGGTCAATGGCGGTCCGAAACCGACAAAACCATGTTAACATCGGTCAAAAAACAAGATGACGGCATTCTTTTTCTTTGATTATTGTAGTGTAGGTCACGATGAGTTTGTTTCACATGATCAAAAGGTCGATAAGGAATACTGCTTGGTCTTTTTAAGGCGTCTACGTTGAGCTAATTGATGTGTCTGTTTGAGTAAATTTTACATTAATTAACCGATGTTAAGTCAAGTTTCATCAGTGTGGTTAGATTTTGTAAAACCTTTAATTCATGTAAAAAATGGACTCTGAGGAATCGGTTTAATTTTTGTTTATGCCTTTTATATAAAAAAATCATTAATATGATCTAAATTTGCAGATTTTGTTAGATTATGAAGTTACGATTACTCCGTGACTGAAAACAGTTCAAATATTTAAAATTTCTGTTGCCAAATTCCACTGTGCATCAATCGACTGTTGCCGACCTCTGTGCTCGTGAGTATAAAGCAAAATAAGAGAGCTAGTGAGCTGTGTAGCGGCAAAAGTGGGTAAAGAGTACAACGAACTAAGTCGTCAGTGGGTCACCAGTTTGTTTACATTTTTTCCCTGGAGAAAAGTGTATTGGCTCGTATTTCACTTTCATTTTCAGTTGCAACTTGTCTTCATTAATCTACCAACAACGGCGCAGCAAAGTTGTAGTATCTGAGTGAATGAAGCGAATGAGTGAAAGAAAATAAAATGAAGGTGACTTTAACGCCGCATCTTCACAGGTAATGTAAGTTGCTAACCCTTTGCCAAATACATTGTTACAGAGGTTTACAGTGTTCTAGTGTATCACAAAATTTAATAATGAAATATATCAATGATACTTACATGTGCTATCAACGATCTTTAAAACATCAATCATACACATACATACATATCTATGCATTTAATTACAATTTTCCATGCTTTGTTAAAACTTTTGCTTCGAATATTACTTTGCTAAGTTGCAGTTTACGCAACAAAACATAAAGGGATATTGGGATGTCATCTTTGCAGGCATCATGCGACTGAAACTATGCATGGGCATGTGCCTATTAAAATTTTGTGTGGAAATGAAAACAGCTCTGCCAAACCATTAAACGCACAGTTCATTGGCAATAGTTAGCAATTAAGATTTTTAGCAATCTTAGATCACTATACGTACAATGTTCCAAAGTAAACAGGATTTAAAAAAAAAAAAAAAACAGAACAAATGGTTTTTTCGGCAAAATCAATTTATTTTATTCAAAATAGTCTCCTAGTCAATACAGCTTTTTGCACGGTCCAAAAGCACGTCGAACGAGTGTTTTAGTTCGTTGGTCGGTATGGCAGCCAGTATGCCGGTGCAAGCCTTTTGATACCATCATGATGGAAAATGTAAAAGACAACATGGTTTGCTCTAAATATTTTTGTACTACAGCAGATGTTTGGTCTGGAAATCATAGAAGCTTCCTTGGATATACGTGTCATTGGCTTACAGACAATTTCGAACGCAAATTGGCAGCTTTGGCATGTAGAAGAATTTGTGGAGCACACACCGCGGAAAATATTGCGCAGATGATTACTGAAATCAACACTGCCTTTGGTTTGAACAGCTCAAACATTGTAAAAGCGTTCAGAGATTATGGTGTGGGAAATGACTTTTTCGAAGATGAAATTAATGGCGAAATGCCAGTCTTTTATAATGAAAGTTTGTTGCCCACACATCAGAGATGCTGCAGCCATACTCTGAATTTTCTTGCTTCAACCGACTTCGATAAAATTTTAAAAACTGAGCAGCCACTGTATATCCAGCATAAGATGGTAAGTCGCAGAACAAATGGTATTATTTTGCATTAAAAAAATAATCGTTGAAATTGAAAAAATGTACCGAAACATTTTTTTTTAATGCAATAGAAAACGTCTTGTTATTGTGAAAATGTGTTTAATGTTAATTTTTTTAGACATTTGATATCAATCATTGTCTAATTTTTATTTTGAAAAATTAGTTGTAATGAAGGCCAATTGTAAATATACATATGTAAATTATAAAACTGTTTTTTTGTGAGTTGAATGTATTTGTTTTCTTTATTATTTTTCCACGTATTTTTCTCTTTTTTTGATATAGGAAGAACTAAAATGTTATTGGTTGTTTTGTTATTGAAGTGATTACATTTTTATTTTGTATACAAAAACTATCTAATTTTATTTTATTTGTTCAGAATGTTTTCAATGCAAATTTTTCAAAACGAAATGTAAGTATAAAATGATGAGTTTTCAAATTTTTTTAAAAATAATCGAAAATAATCAAAAATAATATTGGAAAGTAGCCAATTACTTTTTTGATTACTTTTGATTATTTTTGATTATTTTCTCGTAATAGTAACTAATCTTAATTATTTTTGGATTATTTGTAATCATAATTAATTAATAATCAGAAATTGTTAAAAAGAGAATTATGTAATCAATACCATTCCTTTTCAAATTTAATATAATTGATTACTAATCGTAATCCAAATTTAACAGCAATGGTTTTAACACAAATGAAGACGAAATATTCTTTTTTATTTAATGTAGAATTGTAAACGCAACCTTTTCAAACAATTCTATGTTATGAGTTTTCTGTATACTACTTCAAAATAAAATCAAAATCAGCTCGACTACTGATTAAAACCAATGACTCGCGTTAGAAAAATAAGAAATTTAAGAAAATAGCATACTTTGACATATGTAGAGTTCGAATTTGGCTGCTCGCAGTTACTCTAATCTTTAAAATGATAAGTAAATATGCAGAGTTTGATTATAAGTTGTCTTTTTTAAGTTAGACTAGTTAGATACTGCTAGTTGTACACAAATGTTATTTGGTTTGACAAGAAGGTACACATGAAAAATAATTTCTTAAAAAAATGAAAGAAAAGTCGAAGTCGAACTGTTAATTATATTAGCAACAGACATTTAAGCTAAATTTTATCAACTGAAAATTTTAAATTTTAACTGACTCTATGCACAAAAACGCCAATTATGCATGATGAGTGATTCTGTCAGAGTGGAGAAAGCTTTTTTTAAATTCGTTATTGAAATAGTTGCATACTTTTAGGCGTAAAAGTATTCATGTCTGCTTTTCAAGTCATCTAGTGAACTCTGTGCTTGATGACAAATCTAAAAAACTAGTGACTATAATGAATGTGCCAGAGTAACGTGTGCTGATGAAGTTATGTTATATAATCTGCGAGACAGCGCAAAAATCAATTTGTTAATAATTACAATATTTAATTGTTAATTCATTAATTATAACAATAAAAATAGCACTAAAAGTAAATAAATATACTCCGAGCTTTGGTTAAGCCAAATTATTAAACAATAAAACGGATGAAATATAAAAAGATTGAAAGTGCTTAAATTGGCTGGTGATATTTTACGTTCGGATAATAGTAGGTACCATAAAAATAAACGTTTTTAATAATAATAAAAGTAATGATATATTTTGTAGAACTTCACAATTTTATGCTCAATTAAAAAGGGATCGATATTTTAATGCTGATTTTGTTTTTGTTATTGAAAATATTTTCATACCATGTATATGTATGCCAAGATAAGATTTTTATTTTGTATAAAGTAATGGGTAATAATATGAGCTACACCACATTTCATGGGATGCTTGTGTTTAGCTATATCAGCAAGCTCCGAAGTAGGCGATACCTAAAAACTAAGTCTACCAAATTTAGTACTCAATTTACCTCTTTTGCGCACTGATAAACACTTCATTAAAGCAAAAAATCGCGAACACATATTTTCGTTATTTTTTGTTGATATAAGAACGCTTCGAAATGTTTGGCAATCCCTATACATTTCTTTGCCGAAGTGTTGGTATAGGGTATAATTAGTTCAACATGAAATCGTTAAAAATTACTTAAACATTAAAAATTGTGCACCCTAATCGGAAGGTACATTAATGTACAGGGTGTGTCACAATGGAGGTTGGCATCATGTGTAGAAGTTCACTTGGGAGTGACCAGAAACGGTTCTTTTACATATTGCTCTAGCGGCTCACGACTTCCATGTCTCCTCTGGATAACCAAAGAACATCCGTGGCGAGCTAAAGGGGGCGAACTATTCCCTCTCCAGGTTTTTGTGCAGGGTTTGGGTCCCGCCACATAAAAAATGCCCCAAAAAAAATGAAACAACAGCCTCGGAAGAGAAACCCCTTTCTTGATGGCGACCATGGCAAACGCAATAAGGAATGAAGCGATGTCTGAATTTGGTATCCCCGCAAAACCAATACGACTGTGTAAACTGACGTTGACCAAAAGCTCCATCAGGATCGGAAAGGACCTTTCCGAGCCGTTCGATACCAAACGAAGTTTGGGACAAGGTGACTCCCTATCGTGGGGTTTCTTCCACCTACTCTTGGAGAAAATAATTCGAGCTGCAGAACTAAATAGACCATCTTCTAAAAAGTTTCTTAGCTGCTGGTGTACGCCGATGATATAGATATCATTGACCTCAATATCAGCGCCGTTAGTTCTGCTTTCTCCAGACTGGATAAGAAAGCGAAGAAGATAGGTCTGGTAGTGAGCGAGGGCAAAACGAAATATATCTTGTTATCAAACAAACTGTTGTCGCATTCTCGTCTTGGCTCCCACGTCACTGTTGACAGTCGTAACTTCCTGATCATAGATAATCCATCGTCTATCTTGGAGCCAGTATTAAAACCAACAACAGTATCAGCCTCGAAATTCAACGCAGATTAACTCTTGCCAACAGGTGCTACTTCGTACTGAGTAGGTAATTGAGAAGTAAAGTCCTCTTTCGACGAACAAAAACCAAACCTTTTAAGTCACTCAATATTCCTGTCCTGGTACAAGGTGCTGAGGCATGGACGATGACAACATCTGAAGAGTCGACGTTACGAGTTTTAGAGAGAAAGGTTCTGCGGAAGATTTATGATGTCTTGCGCGTTGGCCACGGCGAATATCGCATTCGATGGAACGATGAGCTGTTTGAGGTATACGATGACATTGACATACTTGTATTTCGGCGGCTGCGCTGACTAGATCGTGTTGTCCGAATGGATGAAAACGCTCCAGCTCTGAAAGTATTCGTCGCAGTATCCAGAGGAAGATATAGACTTACACTGAGAAGCATAGGAAGATGAAGACCTAGACTCCGTTGGAAAGACCAGGTAGAGAAGGATCTAGCTTCGCTAGAAATCTGCCACATTGCGAAAAGAAGAAACGACTGGCGCACTGTTGTTAGCTCGGCTATACTCGCGTAAGTGGTATCTAAGCCATAAAGAAAAAAAAATGTGTCAGTATTGATTTTAATAAACTAACAGTTGAAAACTTTATTTCTAAAATGAATCGCTTTACATCAAAACAACGTACAAAAATATATATGTTTAAGTACTATGTAATTGAAAGAAGTCATTAAAATGGAAATTACTAAGCAACGAGAAAATTCGTTCCAAGTGCTGTCTCACATCTCGAAATTTGCCAGTTTCTGAACTTATACCTTAAGCTAATTATAAACAGCAGTAATCTGGGATCAATGGTGAGCTCAAGGCAAATTTTCAAAATATTCAGTCAAAGTCATAAAATTTTAACAAATTGACATGAAAAATGGTGCACCCTGTACCCTGCAATAGTTTGCAATTTTCTTATTATTTTAATCATATATTTCACCACATTAAATAAAATTATATAACAGCAATCAAGAGAAAACTTTTCCTCTATTCAAAAGCATTTATTTATGATAAAGCATAAAAGCGTTAATCACCCGCAAAATGGGTTAATTAGATTGCTGAACATGATTTTCGCCCGAAATTTCATAATATTACTTCATTATTTCCTACAGCTTTTTATTTGCTATATATACATATGTATAAACCCAACGAATATGATACTTTCAGAATTTCGAAATTGTTTGTAATGCCTTTCAATGAATTTCCCACAGAATGAAACGAACGAATAATTTTGCAATCGAAAGTCGTTGAGAGCTGCGAATTAAATTATAATAATCATAACAAGTCGGTAGAGACATTTGAAATGATAGTAAGCATGCAATTAACAGCTCCAATTTACAAAACACAATAAAGATAATGAAAAGCGTACGGAACACGGCGTTGAGTGGGTAAATAATCTCATCAACACGCCGAACAAGAAGCGATCATTTTCATGGAGGTAACGGTACAAAGCTAAGAAGCGCTGGAAAAATGATTTCGGAAGGTTATGGAAAATTAAGCTTTGAACACATTAATAAAGTGGTAGAGCAAACGAGGCGTCGATTCGTGCTTCCCAAGCACAAACAGACGCGCCCACATAGAAACTCATGGAGCCGCAGCAAAGCACTCATAATGAATATGTAATTGCAGGTACTTGTAATCATGCTCGTACTAAATAATTCACAGTCTTTTTAGAGGTTGCTTTGCTAAGAGGAAGATGAGTTGTTAACAACAAAAGATAAATCTAAAAAATAAAACCTAAGAAAGAGATATAAATAAATCATACGAGCTTCTTTTGCACTTGGCCACCAGCGCTGAAGGCGGCTTAAATCGAGTTATCTAACTTGTCTCGTCGTTTGCCCGCTTCTGTCTAGGTAACTGCGTTCAATTCGCCGACTAAATGATTTAACTGTCAATGAGGTGCTGGTAAATGTTTGGGAAAAATCGAAAAAGGGGCGTTTCACTGCACTGTAGCGATTTTAAAGATATAATTCAATTCTGTCGTGGAAGCTTAGTTCTGCGGAAAAGAACTCTTCGCAGTTGTAAGGTTTTGTCTCTGCAAAATGTGTATTTGTTTTCATAATGATTAGGAATTTTGGAATTTGTCGCAAACTGTTTTCTAGATGTTTTGCTCATTATGAAAAGTCTAAATATGCAACTGCTAGGAGAAGGTTTACAAAAGTATTCGTATTTAGTCAAATTAACTCGAGGCAAAAACTGACGAACACTACTTCCGTGTTTGCGCTCAACTTAATTGTAATAAAGGCGTCCAAATGCGTTATAATAATTATTAAAAATCGTGCTTGGCGACTTTAATGCCAGGGTGGGCAAAGAAGGTATCTTTGGCACTACGGTCAGCCTCCACGAAGAAACATCCTTAAATGGGTTGAGGCAGATCGACTTCGCTGGGGCCCGAAATGTGGTTATCTGTGCTACTAGATTCTACCACAAGAAAATTCATCAAGCTACCTGGTTGTCTCCGGATCGAAAAGCCACCAATCAGATCGATAATGTTGTGATAGACGGAAAATACGTCTCCAGTCTTCTAGACGTGCGCACGCTCCGAGGTCCTATCATCGACTCGGACCACTACGCAGCAAAGAACGCACGTCAACAAACACAAGTAAGGTTCGACATCGATAAGCTGCAATCACAACGGACAGCCGAACGATTTTCTACTCGGCTTGCACTCCTGCTCTCTGAGAGCACTCGTTAACAACTCGTTATAAGGGAACTGTGGGACGGCATTTCAAGCTCCTTACGTACAGCTGCAACCGAAACCATTGGTTTTCGGAGAATGCAAACGAACAACTGATACGATGAGGAGTGCTGTGCCGCAGCGGAGAGAAAACAGACTGCCTACTTCACAACGTTATGATGGCCAACAGGGGTAATGCCCGAAAATTTTAAGGAAAATGCGGCGGCTAGCAGAAGGTTTCAAGACCCCAGAACACTCTTGTAGAACCCAAAGAGGTGATCAAGTAAACGATGCCCAGAGCATACTTAAATTATAGAGGGATCACTTCTCCAGCCTGCTGAATGGCAGTGAAAGTACAACACCAGTAGAAGGCGATCCCGATTCCCCAATGGATGACGATAGAGCAGACGTTCCATTGCCCGACCATGAAGAGGTTCGAATAGCAATTACCCGCCTGAAGAATAACAAAGCGGCGGGGCCGATGGATTGCCGGCCGAGCTATTCAAACACAGCGACGAAGAACTGATGAGGAGCATGCATCAGCTTCTTTGTAAAATATGGTCGGACGAAAGCATGCCCAACGATTAGAATTTAAGTGTGTTCTGCCCAACAAAATTGGAATTGCGCCAACTACTGTGGAATAAGCCTCCTCAACGTCGCGTATAAGGTATTGTGTGAAAGATTAAAGCCCATCATCAACACACTGATTGGACCTTATCAGTGTGGCTTCAGACCTGGAAAATCCACAACCGACCACATATTCACCATGCGCCAAATTTTGGAAAATACCCGTGAAAGGAGAATGGACACGCACCACCTTTTCGTCGACTTCAAAGCTGCTTTCGACAGCACGAAAAGGAGCTGCTTTTATGCCGCGATGCCTGAATTTGCTATCCCCGGGGTTTCAGACAAGGCGACTCCCTATCAAGCGACTTTTTCAACTTGCTGGAGAAAATAATTCGAGCTGCAGAACTTAATCGAGTAGGTACAATCTTTAATAAAAGTGTACAGCTGCTGGCCTGTATATTAATATCATCGGCCTCAAAACCCGAGCCGTTAGTTATGCTTTCTCCAGACTGGACAAGGAAGCAAAGCAAATGCGTCACTGTTGACAGTCATAACTTTGAAGTCGTAGATAATGAATGCCAAATTTTTCTAAAAGTTTAATAAATCTCTAGCTTTTCCTAAAATAATCGAATTATTTAGTATATAGTTAAACACCTTTGTGTCTGGGTTATTACGATTCCTTTTTTAAAACCATCGGGACTAAAATCCGCCTCTCTATTATGTCCTCTCTGAACCACCCTCGGAACCACCGAGACTCTGCCATATTTATAATATGTTTGTCGGTTAAATATCTTTAATTAGTTGGAGGCTTACAAATTGCCTCTTTTTCAGTCTAATTGTAGAGTGGTGTCTGCTCTAACTAGTTCATCTGCACTCTACAGTTTCAGTAATTCTTGTATCGCTATGGTCTGGAATCCATCACAGGTATATTATAAAACAGATTGTTATATCCACTAAGAGATCAAGACAGTTTTCAGTATTTTTGATGAAACCCTAAGAGGTTTAAGTGATTTCAAATAAATATATTGTTGTTGTGAGTACACTATTTGTCAGAACAAAAAGGCTCTTAAATAGTTTGGACCCCTCCGTATGAATACTTATATCTATATACTTATCCACATCTTATTTTTCACATTCTTTTCTGGAAGGGAAGGCAATATTGAGAATTCGTATTGAATTTGATTTCTAAAGGATCTTGTCCCTTGAACGCCTTTGTCCAAAATACATCTTTACCTCCCATGTATATGACAATATAATACCTGTACACTTTCAATGGAAGAGATCCATTCTCTTCAGCCACATTAAGCTCACAAGACACAAGACGTCATATACATAGGTACATATGTACATATGTAAATTCATAATCGTAGGCATTCAATCACTTAAGCAATACAGAATCGCAGAAGTTCTGCAGCAGTTCGGATCTATTCAAGGTAATCGGTAAACACCTAAAATTGCTAAGCTTACACAAGAACAAAGCTCTTTAGCGCTTATTAGTGCAAACAGTTAGTTCAGGGCAGCGATTATAATTGAGTTAAGTTTGCATATGATTTTGCCTTTTGTTTTCGTTTTCTCATGTAACTGTTCTTGCGATATAGGAGCGGTGTAACAGTAGTAAATGCTGATGCCTCAACAATGGCAGCAAGTGGGTGAGTGGGATCTTGTAGCATCATAAATCATAGAGCCACTGACATCACCGTCGCCACCACCAAAGCCAGCGGCAACACCATCGTTAACCGCTTGCAGCACAATCGGCAAAAGGCACTAAAAATAACACACTTTTCAAATCAAAATTTCATTGTATAATAGATGCGGGTGTGTGTGTGTTCCGATTAAATATTGTAACTGCTTGTAGCGCCAATAACAATACTATGTATGTATGTTACAAATATTGTGCAGCAAAATGAAAAGTTAAGGGGCACAACTACTATTGAAGTGTGAAAGTTTGAAAAAATTATTTTTTTTGTTTTATATTTAGATAACTATTGCCTTTAAAAATATCGTATAAAAGCAAATGATTTTTGAATTATTGGAGAATATCTTCTTGTTTAATGCGACCTTTTAATTTTTAACTTTTATTTCGTAGAAGGCCGGAATCACTGAACAACGGATGGCCGTTTTTTAGCGCAGTCGGAGATCTTGCATTACTCAAAAATGTTAAATTTTTTTTAAAAAACTTTTGTCTGAATTATTGAAATACGTATAAGTGTATGCTGAACATTTTAATATAATCGACAAAATAGTTTTCTTTTAAAAACTTATCTTCCTTTTTTGGCTGTTACACTAGATGTGCCCCTTAATGCAGCAAATGCTTTCGATTCAAATATTCATATGTATAGTACATACTTGTACATACTTGTATGTACATATATACAAATCAATTCTTATGTATTTGTTTACCTAAAACACTGCCAGCAATCGACAGCTTTGGGATCAACAGCAGCCACCACATCGTTCATCATTCGTTGAACTGTTAGCTGTCAATAAAACAATTCCATTTACAAGTTAACCAGTGAGCCGTAGATCGGGGAATTGAACCCAAAACAACTGAAAGTGTTAATTACAAATAATTTATTAACATTTTCTAAAAAACGATTTTGTATTTGTGGTACATACAAATACTCCATAATATGTTTAAGTATAGGGACGTGTATGTCGTGTAGGTGTTTTGCTAGAGCGCTAGAGAAAAAATGTTAACTTCGGTTGCACCGAAGCTAAATACCCTTCACAGGTGCATTTCTGTTAGTAACTATGTGTCCAGTTTGTATGGAAGCTATATGCTATAGTAACCCGTTCTGAAGAAGTTTTTTAGAGATTACATTGTCGCCTTAAAAAATAATATACACCAAATTTCGTGAATATATCTTGTCAAATGTAAAAGTTGTCCATACAAGAACTTGATTCCGATCGTTCAGTTTGTATGGCAGCTATATGCTATAGTGGTCCGATATCGACCGTTCCGACAAATGAACAGCTTCTTGAAGAGAAAATGACGTTTGCAAAATTCTCAAGAAATGTAAAAACTTCATATAAAAACGCTTAAGAAACGGTCAAGTAACTTTCCTGCAATAAATTTACTTGTGCTAGTATGCAGCTCTAAAGAAATCTAGTACTAATTTTTAATACATTTTTCAATAAAATGCGAATATGGCAAACCTGGTTTTGTGAAGAAACATGAAATCAACAATTGTTTCTTGAAAGAAATTCAAAACGCACAAAGTTTGTTTTCTTTGTTTATTATCTCTTGCTCTTCTAATGTGGATCATTCACAATGCGTAACCAGCTGTCAAAATTACTTGAGAAATAATGTATTTTTTTTCTTGAGCAATAACTTGAGAGCTGGATACCAATCTTTATGAATAAAGATGAAACGGTAGAGTCGGTACAAAAATACATGGGATTAAGATCCATGATCTATGCTTACGACCGGGAAACAGATGATCAATCGGCCGAATATCGTGACAAAGGTGAGCCGAAGCCGAAAAACCACGTCAAAGCAGGTCTATCATCAAGGATATGTTGATAATTTTCTTCGATTATCGAGGTGAGGTGCACTCTAAATTCTTTCCAATCAACCAAACTGTCAACAAGGAATACTACTCATACCAAATACTACCCTCCGCTCTTAAAACGAATTTCAGCTTCCAACATCTGTGCCGCAAGAAAAGCATAAGAGCATTGCGCAACAACGGATGTGCCATACGTTTTAACCCTCTCATGCCCGAATTAAAATGGGCGGAGCTAAAACATTTTTTAGGTCAGATATATGTATGTTATTCTTAACTCAAGTATGAAGTGATAAACATTTCAAAGTCCTAAGTGCCCTGCTTCGTTTGTTACAGGATGTTGCCTATAGGCAACAGCACTTTTACAAAATTATTGTTAACAAACTAAACGCTTTTCCAATGCATATCTTTATTTTTAATAACTGTCTTACCTTTATTCATTTATGTCGTACCCTTGGTTTTACAATAAAACAGCTATTTTAATCTTTTTACTGTGCGTTTCTGTACTGTGATACAGTCTCAAGTCTCTAAATTTAAGATTTTAAGTTAGGGACAATTTTTGAGACTTGAGACGATTTTTCTGTTCTGTAAGTGACAGTCACAAAATCTATTATTCAGAGGTGTTTTTACATTTCAATGAAATGAAATATGTCGATAACAAATATAACAATAGAACAATTCACAGTAAGCTTACACAATACACATACTACATAAAGCAAAAAACCGCGCATCAAAAAAATTGAAATAACGGGATTTAGGCATTATTGGGCATGACAGGGTTAAGAGCGTTAGGGAGACAAAAAATTCAATATCTTTGGAATGGTATGAATGAACAAAAATTTTTTTGCAGATTATTAAAGGTGAATATTTTCCGCGTTATGTCACATACTTTTCAGATTTTTTTAGCGTGAAGAACACATAAAAAAATTTCAATTGTTTAACAAAAAATTATTTAAAATACAGGGTAGGCCATTTAAAGTTGACCCATCTGGCAACGCTGTAACTTTTAACCGCGCTGACAAATCGGCTAATGTCATACCGCGTTAGAAGCGTCATTCGAAGACAATTTATACCATGGAACAGTACACTCCAAAAGAACGCGCTGAAATTGTTCAGCTTTATATTCAAAATAACTTTTCAATTGTGTTAACTCAACGTGCGTTTCGCAAAAAAAATAAAGTGAAAAGTGCTCCAGTTAAGAACACAATTAAGTCTTTATACGCAAAATTTGTGAACACCGGTAATCTCAGTAATGCCAGTCATGCATCCAGACAACGCACAAGACGTTCTGATGAAAATATCGAAGCTGTACGAGCCAGTATTGAGGAGACTCCATCGACATCGAGTTATCGCCGCTCTCAGGAATTAGACATCTCTCGCACCACTCTCCGACGCTTAATTCATAAAGATTTGAAGATGTTTCCATATAAAATTCAAATGGCACAAAAACTAAACCCAGCTGATTATCCGCGACGCCTTAATTTTGGCAAATGGGCCATCGAAATGGCTGAAAACGAACTTGACTTTTGGCGAAAACTCATCATGTCAGACGAGGCACATTTCTCGTTGAATGGAGTCGTAAACAAGCAAAATTGCCGATTTTATGCCACCGAAAATCCTCAATTAATTGAAGAACAGCTTCTTTACGACCAAAAAGTAACAGTTTGGTGCGGTGTTTGCGCGAATATGATCATCGGACCGTATTTTTTCGAAGACGATGATGGAGCCACGACAACAGTCAATGGTGAGCGTTATCGAGCCATGATAACGGATTTTGTGATACCCATTATTCGCGAAAATGACATGGATAACTTCTGGTTTCAACAGGACGGGGCTACATGCCATACAGCTCGACCAACAATCAATTTATTGCGACCATTTTTCCCCGGGCGATTGATATCGAAAAATGGTGATGTTGACTGGCCACCGAGATCACCAGATTTGACGCCACCAGACTTTTATTTGTGGGGTTATTTGAAATCCAAGGTATACGCTAATAAGCCAAAGACCTTAGCTCAACTGAAAGCCAACATTCGACGTGAAACAGCCGCCATATCATCCGAAACATTGGCCAAAGTCATGGAAAATGTCGAAAAAAGAGTGCATTTAGCTGTCAAAGCTAAAGGTGCCCATTTACGCGATCTAATTTTTAAATATTAGCTGAAACAAATCCCCTTGGACCAAAATAAATTATTTTTGAAATGAACAAAAAACATTGTTTTCTTTTGTACTTTTTTTTTAGAAACAAATGGGTCAACTTTAAATGGCCTACCCTGTATTATTATTTAAACAAATGGATCGAGAAAAAAAAATCTATAATGTAGCACAAATATTTTTCTTTGACTACACAAAATTTCATCCATTTGCCTCCAGTAGTTTATGAGAAAATAATTTTAAAATTTTATTAATAACCAATTTTATTAATAACAATAACTATAATAAAAAAAAAAAAAAATAATTTTGACGAAATAATTATACCACAGGGTATGCGTCTGATCCCCTTCCAAATGAACTGAAATAAATAAAATGGGCTAAAACTTTCCACGGATAATGTCTTAGTGTGTGCCACTTTATGACCAAAAAATGTTCAAATCCAATAAAAACTGTTCAAGCCCCTAGGTACCGAATGTTTAGACCCCGGTATTTTTGATCAAAAATGTCGGTCAATATGTGATGTATGTATAATATATAACAGAAATTAAGGGACCAATACTTCCCTTAGCCCCATATACTAAACATAAAGATTTTCGAACTTCTGGGTGACTTTGCCTCATATGATTGCTTTTACACCTTAAAGTATTTCCCTCGTCTTGATTCTTGAAAGTTGCAAGAGTATAAAATGTTCGGTGGCACCCGAATTTAGCCCTTCCGTACTTGTTATTACGACAATTTGCATAATCTTTTTTCGTAAGAATTGCCTTAACAATATGAAAATTACTTATGTACAATAGGAATGTAAATATATCGAATCTGATATTTGACGTCAGAATTGATTGAGAAAAAAATATATATTTTACGATTTTCATTCGAAATAAAGTGTTATCTTTAGTATTTGAAATAACAAAAATACGATGAGCTTGAGAAAGTTTACATCAAGTTTCGAATACAATATAATAATATAAGATAATAAGTAAGAGATGGTTGAGTTTGGGTGTAACCGGTTTTCCGGAAATTCGAAAATCATTATATTAGGTATATGAGTGCTCAGGGCTCAATGCGATGCAACCCATTTTGATACAAAAGGTAACTATTATCAGAAAACGATTCCCTCTGAATTTGAGTTATATATCAAGGTCCGACTATAGACACTAGAGTCCACATATGAGGAGAATGTCACGTAGAAAATTTAGTAGACATCGGTCTATCGGGTCCCGAGATATGTGATTTTACCTAAAAGTGGGCGGTGCCACTTCAAACTTCCAATTACTCCGGCTACCATTAAGACCTCTCATAACGTATCATGTGTAAATTTTTTTATCGCACTATTAGTAATAACAATAAAAAAATTATAATTTTTAATGATACCATTTTATGGGGAGTAGACGGAGTAATCTTTCGATTTCAAACCTTTTTACAGAAAATCACCGGGAATTCAACTCGTCTCATCACACCGATCATTTCTACATCCATAACTCCATATCTATCTCGCTTAGCTTTAGGTGAACAAAACTATGATATTCGGTAGCAACATAGCAATAGTATAAAAGTAAAAAAAAACCCAAGAATTTGGTTATTTAAATATTTTGCCGAAATTTAGTGGTTGAGGACTCGTAGTTATGTCGAAAATCGAGATAATCAGGTTTTAACCCTTAAAATTTAAGCATGCTTTTCCCCTTTTAGTTTGGGACATCAGGTTACCTGTAAATTATTTTTCCCTTTATGTTTGTTATTTTATCTATCTTTTCTGATGGGTTCCAAGCCATTATATACGCATTTTTTTAAATCATTTTCAGAGGCTTCTGCACTAGTTTAATGCTAACACAACATTCTTGCGATATAATAATTTCATTTAAAACGAAAAAAAGGTCGAAACAAATTTCCAAACCTTACTCAACCCTTAGAAGAGAAAGGTTTTTATTTTAAATTTTTAAATTTTTAATTTAGGATTCTGAATGAAACAGATCATTGAAGATATCTACCGCACTAATAGACCTAAAAAAATAGATCCAACTTTATGGCTCACTTGGTTTCGTAGAAGTTTTTGTGAAAACATAAGTTTAATATACTATATGTATACCTCCATAAATTTACGTACTGCTTCATAATTGTGTCAGAAAATAGTGGCGACCATCAACGAACTACAAAGCGGTATAAACTCATAAAAATGCAAGAACATAAAGAGCTTGCAAAGTGCAGTAAATAAAAGCATATGTCGTAAAGTGAATGTCATAATTGTCGCGCACCATTTCCATATGTTTAGAGGCGCTGGATGCGCTCATCACCCGAAGTGCTCACTCATGCGACTTGGCGCTACTTAAAAGAGCCAACCAAGGTTGCCCGCTATGAGAGTCTGAGAAGAAGAACAAGAGAAGCGCAAAACAATTTGCGAACAAGCTTAATTAATTGGTATCATTGGAAATTTAATAGATAGGTTGGAAGTTGGCCGCTTGCCACATGCAGCCGGGGTACTTGACGTTGCGCCACCGCAAGATGCTTTGGAGGGTACTCGTGCTACGCGCTCAAGTGTGCTCCATGAGTAATCTGAGTGAATATACGCGTGATTCGCATGTGTCTACGCGGCGTTCGCTTGACCTTTATTGAGATTAGAATTTGCTTCCAAATAAGTGAGCTGTAAAGATTGATGATTTGAAAGTCGTTTGTACTTGCTGCTGCAATTAATAATACATATTCGCTTGCTTATGAATTTCCACTTCGGTTATGTGTATTTTGTGTTTACTCAGAACTTTATTGGTGCATCTCGGCTGATACGTAGTGTATTTCGTTATGACTTTAATGAGTTGTGCGCTGTTTCGGAGCTCAAGGTGATGTCTGTGGTGATTTGTGTCTGATGGGTGGCAATGACTGGGCGATTATGGTGCGCTGTGCACTTGGGAGTGTGCGTAAGTTAAATTATTGTTTTGCCAAGTGAAGCATGCACTTTTATTTATAAGAGCTTGCTACGGAAGGAAGGACGCACGTGTGGTAAGACGCTTCTTAGTTATTTTCGTTCATTAAATATTCACAGTTTTCATTCACAAATTCCAACAAATAGAAATGACAAAACATTTTGTAGATGGCACTGCAAAATAATCAAAACAAAAATTTTTGTAATTTTATTATTTGATGTCTAACAATGTCTTGTACTTAGCTGGGAGCTCCCAACCAGTTTTCTTAATTTTTTCTAGAAAGACCAGCCTAAATATTTACTTCGTAGTATGCAAATTTGTGCATATGTGAAACAGGGTTGCAAATATTGTTTTAACTAATTTGAAATGTAATTTATTCATTCAAATAAGTATACTTTTTCTTAATCCCGAAAACGTTAGTTTAAACTAGTTTTCAAATTTCTAATGATGGATGGAAGAAATCGAAAGATTCTCAAGTTCAAAATTCAAAAACAAAAAAATTTTTTTAAAATTACTATTTTTTCCTTTTGCATACTCTATATGGTATGTATATATATACAAAGGTTTATATTAATTTTAAATTCCGATTACATTTACATTTTCGATTATCCTCAATCGTAAATCTAATTTTTTTTATCCTTTTTTACTCACAATCCTGATGGGAATATAAAATTTTTTTAATAAAAATTTGTTCAATGACTTTTTTGTGAAATTTTATAACTATCCTTAGATTCCCCTAACTTATTTCGTCATCACTTTCAGGAATATGGTCCAAACAACCATTTAATGGGTTAATAGGCGCTTTTAAATCTACTTTTCTCCACACATGTGAACGGTTTAAATACATGCGAAAAGGTGAAAATTATTTTTTTGTACTCCAGAGCATATTTTGAAGCAATTTTAAATAATACTCACTGTGTCATTAAGGTACCTCATATACAATCACTAATCATATGGAAAAAAGTCAGCCGGATGTTCGAAAATTCTAATATTAGTTATACCAAGTTTGACAATTAAGTAATGAGACTGATTTTATTGCCGCGCTTGTGGTAAACCTGTGACCTTGAAATTCCCTTTTTTTTCTAGTATCCCTCTCCTCTCCATTGATATATGTACCATCGCTTTAGCTTGTTCAGTTCGCCTGCTGTGTCAAGTTGAGTTGACGTGTGTTTGTAGTGCTCGTCCCGAAAATGGAAAAACGAAATTAAGAGCAATGCGTCGCGATAAAATTTTGCGCCAGATTGGGTGAAACAGCTTCGGAAACGTACGCTAAAATTGTAAGAGTGTATGGTGATAGTGCTCTTAGTCGTGCCCAGGTGTTTCGATGGCACAAAGAGGGGCGTGAAAGCGTGGAAGACGAGGCGCGGAGTGGGAGAGCAGTCGGCGGACTTGCCTTTTTTGATAGCCGTGGAATCGTCCACAAAGAATTCGTTCCACCGGGGAAAACTGTGTATCAAGTCTACTATTGCCAAGTACTCGAAAGATTGCGAAAACGAGTCAACAGGGTGCGCCCAGACATCGCTCGTAACTGGATCCTTCATCACGAAGGCCGTGCCACACCGCCCTCAGCGTGTCCCAGTATTTGGTCTTTAAGGGGATCGCCGTGTTGCACCAGCCGCAACACCCTGTGACTTTTTTTTGTTTCCTTAAACAAAACCGGTGGTCAAAGGAACCCATTTTGAGTCGATTACGGACATCCAGGCGGCCGTGACGAGGGTACTCGCGGACATCCCAGTAGAAGCGTTCCAGAAATATTACGAAGCATGGAAAACACTCTGGAATCGCTGTATACCTGCCCAAGGGGACTACTTTGAAGGTTATGGCAGAGTTGTAGAATAATTTTCAAATATACGGTTTTTATGGAATCAGTCTCATTACTTAATTGTCATACCTCGTATGGTGGCTAGGTCAAGTTTTCGATCAGTTTTATCCATGTGCACCTCACATATAAGATATACTGTTAAGAGATAACTCACTTTTTCGAAAATCAACATATATCAAGTATGGGGGGGGGGGTTAAAGGAAGTATTGAACCAATTCAATTCATTTTTGACACGAACATAATATGACAGGAAAAAATTTTCTCTAAATTCAATTATATATCTCACACATTAACCGAAATTTTTTTTTCAAAAATCTATTATAAGTACTGGGGTCTATATATTCGGTACCTAAGGGCTTGAACAGTTTTGATATAAGTTACATGAGGGAAACTAAAATTGTATTGTATGGGAAGTAGACGTGGTTCTAGTCCGATTTTTTCAATTTTGGGCCTATAATATAGGTATACCAGAATAATATTATACTCTGTAGTAGCATGTCACAAGAGTATAACAAATAAGAACGTGGTAAGTTCGTGTGGTCTGGTAGTTAATGTGCCATGCATAAACCAGTTTTGGCCCTTTGCGATACCACTTGGTTACGAAGTCCTTGAAGAGTGGTCATCTTTTAGAATGCCCGCTGGACGCAAATTTCATTACAGTTTGTGGCCTTGCTGGTGTCCCCAAATGCGTCAAACGTTGCGTCTTCTCGATCTGTCAGCCGCATTCTACAATTAAAAAAATGGTCCCGCCCTCTAAGCCTTTGAAACTACATATCAACTAAGCTACTTAAGATACAACATCCACAAGCCTGGGACAAGAAAGTATCCTTGCGCTGTTCCTGACGTGACCGCTATCTGTGGTGATCCTTCTCTAGTTTGGTACAGCAGTTTTCTGTTAACAAGGTGGCTCCGCATCATAGCTTTGAATTAGATTTTAAAGCATTTTTCGAGAGCGTCGATTATATCCACCAATCTAGCACTGTTGAAGGCGTTTCGGACATCCAAAAGCGCCAGCAACACTATTTATGTATTTAAGCCATCTATGCTGTGCCACTTCTACACTTTCAATGACGCATTTTATAGATATCTAGAGTTGATCTGTTGATTTGCAATTCCATCTAATTCTTTCACTTTCCAGTATGCAAGCCAAGCTCAAAGCAATATATCTTGATAAGACTTTACGTGAATAGTACCTCTGAGCTCTGCCAATTTATGATCAAAATTGTTTAAATAGATCCGAAACTAATACCGAATATGTGGATCAAAATTTCGATTGAGAACTTTTTATAGAAAATTTCTGTCAAAAATCGGATAAGTAATTCTCTTAGCCCCATATACCTAATATAAAGATTTTCGAACTTCCGATTCACTCTATGTCGCATATGTCGACAAATAAATGAGTTATGCTAATAAAAGTGAAGAAGTATGTTTTTCAATAACGATGCATTTTTGTGCCTAAAATGGATAAAATCGGATGAAAAGTTGCCCTAGACCCCATATAACTATCAAACCTGATGTACCTGTAGATATTTTCCCTGGCAAGTTAAAAGAGTATTAAATGTTCGGTTAGACCCGAACTTAGCAATTCCATACTTGTTATCTATTTACATACTATGTAAGGGTCTGCGTTTACATCTTTCGAACGGCTTTTGCTTCGCATCATATCACTTAATCCTTGAAATATTTTAAGCAAGAAAATAACAAAATTTTACACACTTTGCCTCGCTTAAGTTTGCAACCACAAAATGCGATACCTCAAATAGATGAACTACCGCAAACTGACCGCTAAAAAGTTCAACCGCAAACGCCGCACAATAAACTTTTGGTTTTCCTACTTTGGCTAGCGGTAGGTGAGCAAATACAAAATTGCCAAACAAAAGCGCGAATGTGTCCCCGTTTGCCACATCGCCGCCGATTCGGTGCATTTCCATCAAACGTTGTCAAGCAGACAGGCCGCAGCCAGCTGTGGCGCGAGCACAGAGCATAATTCGAATAGTTTCCTATTTCCGTATATGCCGCACGTGCAAATGTGTGTGTATGTGTGCGCATGCGTACGACAAATGCATAGAAATACTTCGAATACCAAGCATAATGTGTCAAAAAAGCTTAATGGCAATTGTTGACACATGAGATCAAGCCGTCATTATGGCTGCAGCTACCGGCTGACCGAGCGATCGAGCCGCCCAACCAACCAATAGCCTTTGCCGGTGAATTGTGCGAATTTCAAGTGTTTACCACACGCGAACGTATAAGTGTATGTGCGTGTGTTTGTGCTTTAATGCGTTTCGGTATGCGGTTGGTGGCAACTTTCAAGTGGCAGCCGATGAGTTTACGAGTGCGTAAATCAACACAACCACACTACTGTATAATAAACTTCTGTGCGTGTGTGTGTGTGCAAAATTGCAGTGCCAAACAAAGACGCATTCTATTTTGGAGACACTTGCACTTGGCTGGGGCTGAGGCTGAGGTGGCGACAGCGCGGTGTGCGTTCGTGCAACGACTTCACGCTGCATGAAAATATCAGCGAATTTTCACGATCACTGACAAACCGCAATCATCGGCTGCCGCGCAGCCAGTGGCCGTGTTGATCGGCGGTTGTCGTCGATTCTATGTGACTCAGCTGCACTCTGCCAGGGGCAATTAGGCACTTACATATGTGGAGCCGCCGTTGCATGTGCGGCAATTTGCAGGCATCCACGCATAAATGTTTATTGTGCATGTCTCCGAGCTTGTATGGTGTAGTGCATCATGATGCATTGGCGGCGATTAAGTACTCGCATCTATAATAATAAACAGACTTAATTACTGGCTTAATTTGCTATCATTTATGTTGATGTTGCTGCTGCTAAATGTGGCAGGCAGGTTAGCCTTAACCTAATACGCACAGGAAGTTGGCGTTTCGTTATTACAGCATTCGGCTGATTTTATGCGAGTTGCTGCTTTTATGAGTGATTTTCTGTCAAGGACTATTTGAGAGGAAAACTGAATCCAATAAAAATATGTCGCAACCAAAAATTGATTTTCAACTTTTTTAAAACTCTGCTTTAAGATAAGCACAATTTTAAGAATGGGTTTTTATGAATTTATGAATATAATTCGTAAAATCCTTTCTGTAATAAATTGCTTCATTGTTTCCCTAGCGCCTTGCTCCCGACATATCCTGCAGTCTTCCCAATCTGTCAGCCTAGTTTTTTGAGCGTGGGCCGCCACCAGTTAGTGTTCCGATCATGTCCCTACAGTCCCTTCTATCGAGCGCCAAAAGGAATTTTGTGTACTTTCGATCTACCGTTTTGCACATGAATTTTGCTGTTTTGTAGCCAGGTAGTTCGTTCCAATGGGTGTTGATTGTCTTTATCATGCTTCTGTCCAGATCGTTGTATAGACAATGCATGGGTTTTCCAATGATGATCACGTTTTCGGTTGTTAGCTGTACACCATTTTTGGCAATCTCGTTCACTATTTCATTGGCCTCGATGCCTTTTTGACCTGGCACCCAGTAGAAGTTGTGATTGCTCCTGGCAACATTTTCCATTCTGCCCTGCTTTCCAAGACACTTCTGGCCGATATTCGATACGAGATTACTGCATTGATTGCTGCTTGGCTGTCTACTTAGATGCTGACCCTGGAATTGGTTGCAGGTGCATTAGAGGCCAGCGGTTTTCGCAATAGTGAAGACATCAGCTTGAAATATACTGCAGTGATCCGGAAACTTAAAGGGACGGACTCTGCACAGCATATGCCTTATCAACTCCATCCTCCATTTTTGAGCCTTCTGTGTAAATGTTTAGAGTTTTGCGCGCAGCTAACATACTTCTACGGTAACTATTTTTTCTGGATTTACTTTGCACCTTCTTTCCAAGTTGGAAAGTGGGATCATGTAGTCGGTGCTTGCCAAACCGTCATTATCCACCGAGCTATGCACGAAGTTTCTATATGTAAATTCTCTTAAAGTGAGTAGTCGCCCGCCAATTTTGCTGCGGAATTTTCAGCAAAGAGGTCTATAGGTGGCAGGTTTAGTACCAGTTCAAACGCTGCCGTTGGAGTTGGTTTGAAAACTCCCGTTTTGCACAGCGCAGCAAGCCTTAAATCCTTTGTATTGGTTTCTGGTAGGTAGATTTCCGTAATTCGAGCTGCGGAACCTAGTTGAGCAGGTACAATCTTTTATAAGAGTGTACAGCTGCTGGCGTATGCAATGATATCAAAAAGAAGCAAAGAAAATTGGTCTGGCAGTGAACGAGGGCAAGACGAAATATCTCCTGTCATCAAACAAATTCACTCGCGACTTGGCTCTCACGTCATTGTTGACAGTCATAACTTTGAAGTCGTAGATAATTTCGTCTATCTTGGAACCAGTGTAAACACCACCAACAATGTCAGCCTGGAAATCCAACGCAGGATAACTTTTGCCAACAGGTGCTACTTCGGGCTGAAAAGGCAATTGAGAAGCAAAGTTCTGTCTGGACGAACAAAAACCAAACTCTATAAGTCGCTCATTATTCCCGTCCTGCTATATGGCGAAGCCTCTGCGATGACAACAACTAATGAGTCGACGTTGCGAGTTTTCGAGAGAAAAGTTCTGCGAAAGACTTATGGTCCTTTGCGCGTTGGCCACGGCGAATATCGCATTTGATGGAACGTTGATTTGTATGAAATATACGACGACATTGACATAGTTCAGCGAATTAAAGGACAACGGATACGCTGGGTAGGTCATGTTGTCCGGATGGACGAAAACACTCCAGCTCAGAAAGTATTCGACGCAGTACCCGCCGAGGTAAGCAGAGGAAGAGGAAGACCTCCACTCCGTTGGAAGAACCAGGTGGAGAAGGACCTGGCGTCGCTTGAAATATCCTATTGGTGCCACGTAGCGAAAAGAAGAAAGGAGTGGCGCGCTATTGTTAACTCGGTTATAGTCGCGTAAGCGGTTTCTACGCCAATAAAGAAGAGAAAGAAGCGGAATACACTGAATACTGTGTTTCAGCTTTAGCAAAGCTTTATTATTTTCTTTTTTTTCATAACTTATTGTCTTACCATTATCACTAATAAGTACGAATATTTGATTTGGTATTGAGTTGGTGTAATAGATAGCATTTCTGGAGTTCATAAAACCCGTGAATCCAAAATAGCCGTTTTCAGCTTACGAGGTTTGACAATTAAGTAATGAGACTGATTTTATTGCCGCGCTTGTGGCAAACCTGTGACCTGTTGACCTTTCTCTTTTTCCGGCATCCGTCCCCTCTGTAAGAGTGTATGGTGATAGTGCTCTCTGTCGTGCCTAGCTCATAATGGTTGTCTCTGCGCGCCCCCCGCCCGAAAAAAGTTCGCATGAGCAAGTCGAACGTGAAAACGATGATTATTGCGTTCTTTGATACACACAGAGAATTCGTTCCACCGGGGAAAACAGTGAATCAAGTCAAACGAGTCAACACGGTGCGCCCAGGGCGCGCAGTCCCACACCGCTCTCAGCGTGTCCCAGTCTTTAGCCTCTGAAGGGATCGCCGTGTTGCAATAGCCGCCTTATTCACCCGACATGTTACCCTGTGACTTGTTTTGTTTCCTAAAACGGAATCGGTGGTCAAAGGAACCCATTTTGAGTCGATTACGGACTTCCCGGCGGCCGTGACGAGGGTACTTGTGGACATCTCAGTCGAAGCGTTACAGAAATGTTACGAAGCATGGAAAAGAAAAGAAGATCGATATTTTCACTTATGTTCATGAATAGATTTTTATTGTAAAGGAAAAGATTTTTGCGTATGGCTGTACATATAAGGAAGTAGATATGGTTTTAATACTTCCTGGTTCTCGGAACGATTCATTAGGCAAGAAGAGAATACCAACGGTACCAGAACTTGAGAATACGCCCCATAACATAAATGAACCTTCGCCGAAATTGTCCTTTAAAAAATATCACGGCTCGTTTTGGAAACTCCTACAGTATCCCAAAATGCCAGCTGGTTGATCTTTTTCTCATCGGAAAAAATCATCTTGGACCATTAATAAAGTTTTTTGCCTACTTTGCCGCAACCGCATTATTCAAAATTTTAATTTTTTTAATTTCGGGAAAAACTAAGACGATAAACTTCATGGTGTTGTTTCAAGAGGTCGTTTTCTTCATTTTGGTATTTCGTTTCACCGCGTGCCAAATTGTTGAAACGGGTGCATAAATTTGGTTCTCCCTTTTCACTTTCCAGACATTTTTACGTTAATATCGATATTCTTGAATGACCACCTTATTTTCCTGAATTAAGTTCTAAGAGGGATTAGGAGGATTATCGTCATAACACCGTTTTCGGAGCATTCCGCTCACTACCTACGAGAGTAAGAAAAGTACATTTAGAAAAAAAAAATTTGTTTTATAGAATTGTTTGAGTTACCACAGAGCTTTTGAAATTGGCAACGTTCGCTTTTGAAAAGAGACTATATTATTCCAGTATTTCAAAGAAATATAATGTTTTTATAGCAATAAAACGAAGTATCTGTATATCGAGCTGATCAATGGCAAGACTTATTCGTGATGATCTTCGCATGAACGCCTGACAATGCGTTTAAAGTCAATTAGTCTCTTATTACCACAAACAAATGCAAGCGGCTTCCTCAGTGGCAGGCGGCCAACAGCCAAGCTAAAACCAAAAAAAAAAATATACCAAAAACTTAACGTGGTCACCATCCATCTGACGTAATGAATTGGTGGGGACCACGTAACTTCTCTGAAAAAGGGTTAAAACTAGATCATTTAGCAACAGTGTCTTCGAAGTAGAGCATTGGATCTCCCAGAAAGATTCTGCACACATGATAAAAACCACTCAGCAGTAGCTTAAAAGTAATATATGTACCCGATTTTATAGCTGCAGAGTTTGGCCGCCAGAAAGTCTAGAGATTTGAGTCCACTGGACTATAGTTGGAGAACATGGCCTGTCGAAAAATCTTTGGTTCGACCATTTCAAATAAAATTTTATCCTGATTTAATATATGTATGTTGTAATAAAATTAACTTTTTTTAAAAAATGTAGTATATTTTAATTTTTATAACGGCCAGAATTAGTAACAGGTATAAGGTATTCTTAGAAAATTTTACTCAGATAGCTTTCATAAGTAACTGCATGCAGTTAGCAAGAAGAAAGGCATTAGAGTTATTTATCATATAGCGCAGAGACCGCAGTGCAAACGATGTACAAAGTACTTTCTACAGTAAACAGGAATTTTTGAATCTAGCGCCCCCTGGTGGTTCCATCTATATGTCGACTGGTGCGATAGAATCTGCTATCTTTATCGATTGTCCAGTGAAAATTTCATGACTGGAAGTGAAGTTATTGCGTTTTAAGTGTCAGTATGTTTGTGGTTTCGGTGCGAAAATGGGCTTCGAACAATGAGCCAACAATCAATTTTGTTTTAAAATTGGTGAAACTTTTACCGAATCGTTTCAATTGATGAAACAAGTTTATGGCGATGATTGCCTATCCCGTAGCAGAGTGCACGAGTGGTTTCAACGTTCAAAGTGGTCGTGAGGTCATAAATGACGATCAACATGTGGGTCAATCAAAATCCGTGATCACCGGAAATTCCATCGAAACTGTGCGTGAATTCATCAAAAATCAGCCAAAATCATCATTGAAGTTCATGGAAATGCAATTGAACATCCCCAAAAAACATTTTGACCGAGCATTTGGGCTTACGAAAGGTGTGTACACGGTTTGTTCCGCACAAATTGACTGATGACCAAAAATTTCTCAGAATCCAATATTCGAAGGACATCATTGTAACTGATTATTTGACCAAAAATCACATTTTAACCATTAACCACTCTCTGTATTCACCTGATATGGTACCGTGCGACTTCCTCCTTTTCGGAAAAATGATTTTGCCTATGAAAGAAAGCGTTATGCAGACGTAGAGGTCATTCAAAAGGCTTGTACCGGCTACTGGCTGCCATACCGGCCAACGAGCTGAAACACTCGTTCCACTTTTGAACCGTGCAAAAAGCTCTATTGAAGCAGAAAGAGAATATTTTGAATAAAATCAATTGATTTTGCCGAAAAAAACATTTGTTCTGTTTTTTTTTTTATTTGTTTTTAAAGTCCTGTTTCCTTTGGAAAGCGCCTTGTATATCCAATCTGCCATGAGAAACATTCAATTTCATATCATGTCATTAACTTGCAGATCCCTAAATATGTAAATCATGAAATTAAATAGAGGGACGCAATTAAGTTTGTATTTATGGATCGATTAAAATATGCAATTAATAAAACAAATTTACAATTATTTGGTTTTTGAATATGATTTCAAGATTGAGATGTTTATATGTAGATGGAAAAGGGAAAATAACGTTCAGAGCTCTCTCATTGCTATAATGATATAGATTTATGGATTCGATCTGACGTGATCAACGGAGCACATTGATTATAAAATCTCGATTAAATTGTTCCAAGTTGAAGCCTTAGCATTGGTAGCGAAACCGGATCTGAGTACTTGTGAGGAGTACTAAAACTCAACACCATTTTGACGATTTATTTTAAATATATAATTAATATTTGTACATAAGCAAAAACCTAATAGTTTACTAAGCACCTTACTGTCGATCTTCAGCTCCGCATCTGTCGTAGTTAAAAGATTCGGAATCTATCACTTTGTGGTTGCATTATAAATATGCACATATTTACACACATCATTTAACGCTACTAATTATCGACTGCAACAATTAAAGCCACCAGTTATAACCATATTGAAAAGACTGTGATTTATTTGAAATGCACATCACTTGTTCCATGTTTAGCGAAAACTCATTCGTATGCGATGCTGCACCACAACCAACGCTAAACACTTAAGTAAATGACCCACATATTTTATGGTACAACAAAGTAATTATGGCAATTAAATTGACTGCTAAATTACTTATTAAAGTTTTGATAATAAATAATATGCATTAAATAAATAATTGGACTCATATATTACGATAGTCTGGTGAAATACGAAGAGTGTTCAATATTATTTTGGACTTACATATGTTTCATGTAAAAAATACATATAGGGTATACCAACTAGGACTAATGAATGTAATATTTAATGTACATATCTACTACTATTCCCTAGAACTAGACTACTCACCACATAACGGTACTAAGAGTGATATAAACCAATAACTAAATACGACAGAGACATACAATTTTACATCCGAGATGGTTAAAGGGCTTTATGGGACCGCGGGCGTAACGCCGCCACCTTTTATGTAAAATCACATATCTCGGAACCCGGCCAACCGATTTTGACTAAATTTGGTACGTAACATTCTTCTCACAGCCTAATGCCACAGTTCATTATTTTAAATTCTACTTGATTCTTTCACTCTGCGGTACACAAATCAAGAATCAATTAATAAAACGGGATAAAACTTCACTGATCATTCCTTTCTTTTTCGTATAGAAATAAAATTTGTCCAAACCCTACCAAAACCGTTGAAGCCTCCAAATACCGCAAATATGGGCTACAGTATCTATAGTTGACTTTTCACCGAAAATATCGGTAGATTTCAGAGAAAATTCTCTCCTGATGATAGTATCTCTGAATATCAAAAACGGGTTGAATAGGGATAATACTTCCCTGAGTCCCCATATATGTACCTTATATAAAGAATTTCGAATTTCAGGATCACTTTACTCCATTTTATTGGTGCTTGTATGTGAGGTGTGTATATTAATAAATCTTAGAGAACATATATACTAAGTGAGTTGGGAACTTATTTTTCTGAAGTAATTTCTCAGAATTTGGTTCTTACGAGATAAAAGAGTATAAATTCTTCGGTTACAATCGAATTTAGCTTTTTTTTTGACTTGGTTTGTTATGTAAATTATTCTATGCCATTTATTATACAAAGTGGTCAAATGACCAGTATAGCTCCGTTTTCATAGCTATATCCGTGTAGGCCAATGAAACATTAGGCGGCGCATAGAAAAGTTGAAAGTATAGATCGTGTCCATCGATCTTAACAAATTCTAGGAAAAAGGCGGTCAAGATCATGTTATAACGAGCGCTATTGATGGTGAAGGCATTTGCTGCCCCACAATTCTCTCCAAACGGTAAATTTTCAGAGACAACATTGCGTTTCTTGAACCACCCGAGAATTCGATTAACCCTAATAGCTACAATTCTGTGGGAATTTGTGAATTTTTCGGAGAACTTGAAATTTGGTAATAATCTTGAGAATTTCCAAGCGCTGTATCACAGTGAAACATGACATGATGAGACAGCAAACTTTTCTGAACACACTGAAGAAATTTCACACAAATTCACACAATAAACATGACCGCCATAAACTATCAAAATTACGTAATTCCTATTGGTAGTATATGTATGTACACGACAGCCACGAATCTGCCTTTGCATAAACTCTTCAGAGTTTCAGAGAGCTTGAATCATGAGATGGATTCGCCAATGGTAAACAGTTTTTTAAGATACAAGTATAATAAAATAAGATATTGTGTTGGAAATAACTGTGGGCTTTCAAGTTGACCACCTCTCGCTGGAAATTAATTTTCGTTAAATGAAGAGGTGATTGCCGAAACTGAAGCCTCTTTTGAGGCAAAGTATAAGTCGTACTTCAAAAACGGTATCAAAAAGTAAGAGAGTCGCTATAATCAGTGTTTCTTCCTTGAAGAGAAATATGGTGGATAAAACAAAAACGATTTTGGCCAAAAACTATGTTTTACCATGGTACGTTAGGGACTTTTCAAATGACTCCACTTGAAATTCAATAGTCGTATTACCCTTCCCATAAAACTTGTGGGGCTATTTGGAGAATTTTCAGTGTTCCTCCGCCACTTATTTACGAAACGCAGTTGCCGGGTAATTGACTATATCAGCAAATTTGATCTTATGGCAACAGGAAAGTTCTGGATACTGTCTACTTGCTAACTTATGTAGTGAATAACTGGTAATCTAACTTCAATTTCACAATGTGCTGCCATTGCTTTATTCAAACTAAGCAAATGATAATTAAATTTTCTTCGGTGTCTTCATGGTCGGTCGGACTGGCGCACTAAGATAACACTAAAAGGTTGGATTTCTCATGAATTTTCCAGAGTTGAATATCAAATGAGAAATAGGCAACAAAAGTACGCGTAGTAGAATTTCTTGGCAAAAATGAAATAATTGTAAATAAAAATTGGCGACTTTCATTGAGTTCTCTTGCTGAGTGGTGGAGTTTAAATATTTCGTCCTCAAAAATAATGAAATTGCTATCCATTAAAATTTTACGTAATACATATGTATCTATACGTATTTCTTTCAACTTGCATTTGAAGTGTCGGCTTATCAAAGCTCATAAAATTAGCTAATAGTTCATAGCTGTTTACAATTCGTCTGCCCAAATATCTGTGATATTAATCGGGAAACCGGTGGCAGTCAGTAAAATGAAATCAACAGACACACCGGTTTGATGTGCAAATATGACACAGTATGACAAAGTTTCAAATTTGGAAACCATCAATGCAACCTATCAGTTACACACCTCTGCGGAGTATATTTCTTATTTCAACAGATTGCATTAATTAACAATTCCTAGACACATGTGAGTTGTCAAAGTGAACTTTTGCAATCAAATATTTATTCAATCTTTAATTACGCACGCAACTTGCGTATTTTAATTAAGTTCAGATTAAGTATTATTATCTGAGATAATCTCGATTATACATTCGTCATGTCAGAATATGAATTCGTTTATTTACGAATGGTGCGTTCCAAGGGTAGAGGAGGATTTTTGTAAATAGGTAAAATAGGCAAAATCTGATTTAGTACTGAACTGAACTAAAAAATAGTTAAAGTCTAATTTTCATGAGTCCGAAATGGATCAGCGTACATAGGAGCATTTGGTCTCAAAAACCGGACAAAATTACTTAAAGTGATTTTATGAATTAAAATGAATAAAAATGCATGATTAAATATAACAATACAATATATTCAAATAAAACGATTAAGGAAGAGCTAAGTTCGGCTGCAATCGAGCATTTTATATTGAATATATTTGAGTAGGGGGTAGTAACGACTAGATTTTATCTATCTTTGCTCATCCCACATACTACTAATATACCACATACTCAAAAAAATGTTCCCTGGGTTTCATTAAGGTACCTTACATCCAACCACCAATCATATGGAGCAAGGCCAAGTGGATGTTCGAAGATCTTGGTAATAGTTATATGGGGGGAGGGTCAAGTTTTCGCCCAATTGTATCTAGTTTAGGCTCAATGATATACTGTTATGACTGAAACATGTTCTGAAATTTTCGTTGAGATGACTCTAGTATATTCGGATATATCCAGCATAAAGTGACCTGGAAGTTCGAAAATTTTTATATAAGGTATATGGAAGCTCAAGTCTTGACCGGATTCCACCCATTTTCAATACAAAGATATACTATTGTCAGGAAAGGATTCTGTGCGAATTTCAATTTCATATCTCACACATTGAACGATATTTTCGGTCAAAAGTCAACTATTGGTATCGGGTCCACATGTTCGGTACTTATGGGCTTTAACAGTTTTGGTTGGACTTGGACAATTTTTGGTTAAAAGGTGACATACTTCAAAGGAATTGTTACCGCAAAAGTTTATTCCGTTATATTAATTACTTCTTTATTTGTGTACTGGAAAGTGAAAGAATCAAATGGATTTTTTTTTTTGAGCATCCCTGTAATTTGTAATTCTCATTTTGGTCCGGTTTTTGAAGGAAAATGCCCCTATGTGCGGCGTTCCTATTATTTTCGGAATCTGATATTCCAGAATATTTGTTAATTTTTAAGGCACAAATAAAACGAGTTTCTAGATTTTTATTTTTGTAATTGACTAATAAAACATGGAATGATAAGTTCTTGGTCCAAGAATGAAGAAATCATTTTTACAATAAAAATATGACATTTTTCGTCGAATATGACTTTGTAAAGACGACTTAATAATATTCGATATAACCTGCCCTTAGTAAAATGTATGTTTTGTAGCGCTCTTATAATATTTTAATACCGGTCCAATAGTCTACCTACTCCTTGACCATTTCATTTCAGTTAAATATTTTTGTAGTCAGTCACGTTTTCATTCTGAGGACTAGAAAATAGCCGCTAGGGGCAAAATTTGGCGAATGCTAGTTCGTAACGCAATTATTTTCATTTGTGAATGATATGACCTACCTATTGATGTTGTTGCACCTTATCTAAAACTTTGTTAATCACTATAAAACTATTGCCTCTAATATACAGATTATTTTATTTGAGAGATTAAATTTTGACTACATTTGAGGGATTAAAAGCAAAAACGTGATCAGTAAGTAGGGAGTCCCCTCTTATGATCAAATTTAATTTAATTAATGATCTTAAGGGGCTATCCCAGTGTGACACTTAAAAAAAAAATTTTATTTGCTTTTTCGATAGTTTATATTTCCATAAATATCCTGTGAAATCGGGAAGGTCGTATCTTGAATAGTTTTTGGATGGCAGCGTTCTAAAGAGCGATCGCCCGGAAATGCAAACATACTATCTATATGTAAGTGAAACTTTAAACGCGTTTTTCTCGACCAACGAGAAATTGACCGATCGACAAAAAATTCAAATTAAAACTGAGTATTTTTGAATACATTTGCTATATAACCTCCTACATTTGCTATAACCTATGACCTACGATCTTTTTGATTGGTTGAAAATTGTCAATTTGGCATTAAAAAACGACCATTTTTTACCTAAAAAAACGATTTTTGTTTTCAAAACTACGCCATTTTGTTAATATCAATATTTTTCAAAGATCGTAGGACATTGCAGAAATTTTTAAAGTTTGAAATATAGCGACTCCTTAGAGTTAAGCTACAGCGTCCGACTTGAGGGATTTTTTGTTTGTCAATCACTAACATTTGAGAGGGTAAGAGTTGAAAAAAAAAAAATAAAAACAAAATTTTTGAAGCGCCCTAATATACAGCTTTGAGAACTTGTGCGCTCGAGGCTAGTTAGGCTACGTACGAAGCCTTAAGGGGGTATTCTAGTCCAGAAGCATGAATTTCAGGTAATTTTTAAAGTGTCGTAAAAAAAGGCAATTAATATTTTTACTATACATTTTTTTTATTAGTTATTTAATAATTTTTGAAGAGTACAGAAAACAATTAAAAACTAAAAAAAAGTAAAAAATTTCAAAAAATATGAGCTGACGAAGTGGGGGTCTCTAAAAATTTCCACGTGACCATGCCCATGATTTCAACCTTCCTAGTTATCTGAAACCAAAAAAAAAAGATTATTAATCTAGAATAATGTCGCAATGGCCGGAACTACGGAAAAGTGGGAAACATTTTTTTCACAAAATGGCGACTGCCTGAAAAAATTTTTTTTGATCTCTTTTTCTGACTATTTCGAATTTTTTAAAAATAATAAAAATAAAAATTTTGGGATGGAGCTAGTTCCAACCATAGACAAGCCTATAAAGAAGACTCTATAAAAATTGTAAGTAAATCGATCCAGTAGAAATCGTGGGTATTGTTCCGAAAAGGTCAGTTTTGAGAAAATGTGTTTAAAGTTTCGCGTTGTGGCCGAACCAGTTTGGATGCCGGGTCAGAAAAATGCCTAAATCTCCGAAAATAATTTGAATATTGAAAAATCCTCTTGTACACATATTTTTGAATAGTTAAACTTTGAAATTTTTTTTTTAATTTCTAGACTAGATCCTTAAGCGGGTTTTTGAAGTCGATTGGCACGATTTCTCGAAAATTACTCAACCGACTTTCTTGAAATTTTACACAGGTCTTTGAGATACAATATTTTATATAATTATGTAATAATTTTAAAGACTTGGATGAAGAATTTTTTTCTGCAATTACAACTATTTAAAAAAAATCTTGAAATTTGCACTGATATTTTAATTTTTTTTTGTATAAATTGCTGCCTAAATTCCCATTTTCCGTTTTTTCCTTTTGTCTAAAGGGACATGTATTTTTTCACTTTAGATGATCCTGTAAGGGATTATGCTGCCAACGTTGCAACGCGGGCGCATTTGTTTTCCGAGGAGTCACCGGAAATGGCATCGCAATGGCAATGACCGAGTTTAAAATATTTTTTTTTGCAAAAATTTCAGAATTTCTTTGTTAATAGTGCATTTTTGTAATAGTAAAAAAATAAAAAAAAAATATTTATTTTTTCATATGGGAAAAAATTGCTGTAAAAATATTGTTACTTACCATGTAATATCTTAGACTTGTTTAAGACATATGGTTGTCAGAAAAGTATCAGTAAGAAGAGAAATTTAACTCTGATGCTATTCTCCGATTCAAGATTTTTTAATACAGTAATTAAAATATTACCCAAAAAGACCAAGTAAACCAAAAACTGTTTTCTATAAATACAAGAATTACTTTAATTAGTTTTTAAACCTACCACCCCTGAGTGTTAGAAACATGCATTTTACACTTTGATAAAAATGACTATTCATCGTGGAATGCGCCTTGCGTGTTACCCAAGAACATCTTTCACAATTGACAAGCTGTTATTAGACAACTTGTTCTATAATTATTTGAATTCACCATATTTCTGATTTATTCATATAAAATACATATCTAGGTATATTTATATATACATATACATACATATATACATATACAAATACATGTTTACGTGCAACAAATATCCAGTTAATCTCATTAATATTATGCTCAAGACCCATCACTTGATTCTCGTAATTAGTGTAAGCAATTAAGCTGTCGTTGGAAATTTGAATTTAAAATGCTCATACATACATAAAAAATAAGTTTAATTATATCTACTTGTATATATTAAAAAAGAAATATGCTAAACATTTTCGTTAGCATTGTGAATTTTATATTAACTCGCTGAGTGTTTAAAAATAAGAATTTATAGCGATCATTAATTAAGTTTGCTTCATAGCAAGTTGCATGGATTTAATCTAAATATAGCATATACATATATATGTATATATATATATATGTAGTACATATAAAATATGCCCGATTGTATATTTATACGTATTAACACATGGCAAATTGTGCCCACACAATTCAAAAATTCTGAAGTTGACAATGGAAATTGTAAAATAGAATTTCGTTGGAAAACACAATAAAATTCGAATCGTTTATAATCCCCAAACAACAGCAACAATAGTACGCCTTTGCGTGTGCCTGAAAATATCGCCAGTGGATTTTTTTTTCCACAACCAATTGGGCTGGCAATGATTAGCCTTTACCAACGCCACATTTCAGCTTAATCTCCAATGGTGGCATATTTTTTATCTCACTCCCACTTGGTGTAAGGGGCTAAGCAATTGTTTTTTGGACTCAGTGCTTTTTGCATACAATTTTCATTTGTTTCGGATTTCACTTAAACGTAAACAAAAAACGCTGAAAATTCTTTTAGCACATCTTTCATTTGTCAAACTCAGCGAGAGCTTTGTGAAAATTGACAAATTAGCTAGATAACATGTGAATGTGTAAATAAATATTACACAAGTATGTGTGTGTATGCTTAGAGTTCGTATGAGGTCCAGTGCATTGTACTGCTTTCAGCTGTTCAAACATTTTCGAATATAGTCCATTTCGAAACTTAAGGGTACTTATACAGGTTTCTTTCAATATATTATATAAGACACATTTTGCGATGCCGAAAAATGAGCAATGGTTCGCTAGTATTAATGATACATTGAACTTATTAAATGCCAAATGTCTCTGAAGCTTCGGAATATTGGTACTGAAACTAAAAAAGCGTCACAAATAAAAGTTATAAATATCAAGCCTCAAGGTGCCAGAGAGTACAATTATTTTGTTCGCTTAAATAGAAACTAGGGTAATGTTGGAATGAAGTGACGAAATGATATGAGCAGATTGATGAAATTGTGTACACTATTAGTAAATAAATAATAAAGTAATTTTCATAAATACAGAATGTTGATGGGATTTGGCCACGGGTATGGCAATAAACCACTGACTCACTTGGTAAAGGGGGGTAAAGGGCATATGGGGCTTGAAATTTTCTAACAAATGCGATAGACCACGTGCTAGGGAGATTTAAGTTTTTATCGCAGAAACATTTATCTAAAAATGGTCTAAACTGACCTATCTCAGATGAGTTGATGAGGCATATTCCGACAAAAAAGCACCTGGAAATTATAACTAATTTTCCCTGGTAAATTATCAAAAAACTTTATTTGGCTTAGTTGGTAGGACTGTCCTTAATTAGTATGCAAAATATGAGCGCGATCTGTCACTCCGTTTTTTTATAGCAGCTACTTAAGTCGTTACATCTCAGTAAAGCGTTGCGAATTTTGCAATGGATAAAAATATCGGACAAAGAATTTGTCTCAAATTTGGTAATTATAACCAAATTTCGTGCTTGAAATCATTATAAATGTTGGAAAAGGCTCACGGTGATTTGGTTTTAGCAAAAACGCAAGCAAAACTACGAGTGGGTTGGCAAGTTGGTCGAGAGGTCGTTGAAGACATGCCTCGTCGGATGATCTTTGACCTCTTCAACTGATGAAAATTTTAAAAAATGTGAAGGATATGGTGCTTGAAAATCGTCAGGCAAAAGAGCTTCAAATCTCTTGCGAGTCCGTTCGAATGATTTTGGCGGATATTTTGTGTATAAAACCGATAAAATTGAACTTTTCCAAAAAGTAAACGAGTCTGTTTGGACATGCTTGCTCAAGCGAATTCTGATACCACATTAATGGAGAGAATTATAATTGCCCATAAGATATGAGTTTATGAGCTTGACATGCAAACAAGTCAACAATCATTCGAATAGAGGAAAAAAACGAGCCGAAACCAGAAAAACCACGCCAAAGCCGCTCTAAAATCTAAGTGATGCTCATTGCTTTTTTTCGATATTCGTGATTTGGTGCATCATGAATTTGTTTCGGAGACACAGACGGTCAATTCTGACCAAATTTAAAGCCAAAATCTTAATAAATATATAATTTCCGGGTACTTTATTGTCACAATGTATACCTACTTGATCTCATTTCATACACGTGTGTTATAACATTATACATATAATATATTTCATGCTTTTTTAGATTTCAATGAAATTAGATATTTAAAAGTACCTCTACCTATAGTACGTTTCTGCCATCCGGATGGATAAGAAACTGGAAAGCTGACCATACGATTATTAGGACAATATAGGAAAAGTTTAACTATAACATGTGAATTTTTTATGTAAATAATTGTCATTAGTTTAAGCATGATGAACGCATGAAAAACAGCTGAGAGGTTGCTCTTAATGCTACTTCGAAATTATGGTTCTAATAGGTTGGACCAAAGATATAAGGAATGATTTTATTATTTTTAACTTTGGCGTTAGCAAATTTTCAGTAGAGCTATTTATTTGACAAACTAAAAGTAGGTTTGGTGTCGCTTACTGTAGACTCACATTGGAGGGTTAAAACGAGCTGCCAGTGTATGGGTAATATATTATTTTATATTTCGCATCATTAGCATATCTAATGATCTCCTGTCATCGAACAGTCTCCGCATTCGCAGCTGGTTACACGTGAAATCTCAACAATCGAAAGCCGGTATACTGGTTGAGCGACGAAATTGCCAAGCTGAGGAAGCTCTGTCACTCAGCTAAACGTCGCGCACAGCGAAACCAGGGAGGGGAAAACGAAATCCGCCTCAGAGAAGCATTTAACTGCAAAAAAAGCTACTGAAGTCAGCCATTATCCGTAGTAAAAGATCCTGTTTCGAAAAGCTATGTGAAGAAGCGAACACAGACCCCTGGGGATCGGCATACAAAATTTGTATGTCGAAATTCAAAAATAAGTCGCAGCAACTTAAGAACGCATCGTTTATGGAAAATGTTGTCGAAGTGTTATTCTCGACACATGCCTCCATTTCTTATATTAAGCGAATCGAAGCTACGGAGCCACCCCTATTAATCACAGAAGACGAACTATTGGCTATTGCGAAAAAAAATAAAAACTCTAAAGCGCCTGGAATAGATGGTATACCAAATAGAGCCCTTAAAGAAGCCATAATTCTTAGACCCAGTTTATTTGTTAACATGTACAATGCGTGTATATTAGAAGAGGTGTTTCCCGATCCGTGGAAGATACAGCGCCTGGTTCTACTCCCAAAGCCAAAAAAGCCGCCAGAAGAACCTTCCTCATATCGACCTCTTGGCATGCTCGACACGATTGGGAAAGTGTACGAAAGCATTGTAAGAAACCGCTTGGAACTTGCAATCCAAAAAGCCGGCGGATTATCAGAGAGACAATACGGCTTCATAAAAAAGATTGACGCACTACGAGAAGTCGTCGATATTGCGAAATGTGCAGGAAGTGGCAAATGATGGGAAGGTGGCACAAAAAAGTACTGCGCGCTAATTACCCTGGATGTCAAGAATGCGTTCAACTCAGCGAAATGGGCAGACATAATCAAAGCCCTGGATGAAATACGGGCCCCTGAATACCTCATAAACATAATAACATGTTCTTTTAAAAACAGAAAGCTGATTTATGATACGGATGAAGGCACCAAGAGTTACTCTATCAAGAGTGGAGTACCCCAAGGCTCAGTGGTAGGCCCATTATTATGGAACCTTATGTATGACGAGGTGCTAAGAAGACAGCAGCCAGCAGACGATCTCATGGTGGTAGCAGTCGACAAAAAATTAGCCGACCTGAAAAATAAATGTAATGAGTGCTTAAGTAGTCTACGCCAATGGTTCTCTTCCATGAGTCTGAAACTGGCGGAGGAAAAACCAGAAGTTTAACGGAAGATAGAAGAACATATAGAACTCACCATTGGGGAATGCAAGATTACTTCGCAACCGCAATTGAAGTATCTGGGAGTAATATTAGATTCCAAATTAAAATTTAAAGACCACTTGGAGTATTCTTCCGCCAAGGCAAACAAAATTTATAATGCCCTATCGAGAATGATGACCAATAGAGGCTGTGTACGTTCCAGCCGGCGATTCTTAATAGCGAAGGCAATAAGTTCCATAATATTGTATGCGGTACCAGTATGGATACAGGCAATGAATATAGAATCGTATGCTAAACAGATTATTGCAGTGCGTAGGCATTCTGCAATTCGCCAGCATGCCGCCCATTGACATCCTGGGAGATGAACTCGAGCGTTTATATCAATTATAATTGATAATTATCAACGCCTAAAACAGTATCGGCAAGGACAGAGGAGAGAAACAAGAGTACTAAAATGTGGCTGGAGCGGTGGAATTCCTCTACAAAGGGCGCTGGACCCATCGACTTATACCGGACATCTACTGGCGGATAGACAGACGGCATGGGGATTTGGATTTCCACCTGACCCAAATACTGAGTGGACATAGATGCTTTAAAAGCCACCTTTTCAGATTCCACAATGACATTAGTCCAAACTGTTCGACGTGTACAGAGTGTAAAGAAGGCTCTGAATATGTATTATTTTATTGCCCTCGATTTTTGAATACAAAGGAAAATCTAAAAACCACACTCGGTGGTAGTTTTACGGTAGATAATTTAACGACACCCAAGTGTCAGTCGACCGATAAATAGAAAGCTGTCAGAGAAGCGTCAGCGTTCATAATGACCAAACTGAAATCTTTTTAACAGACGAGGCGTCCGTCAGTCCACGCAATAGAGGAGACTTAAAAGTCTTGTCCCTCCCACGAAGTAATATCTAGCCGGTGGTTCCGTGGGAGAGTCTTGAGTTGGGAGTAGGTTAGGTTTAGCGGATTAAAGTTCCGCACTTCGGCTTTCGATGCTTCCCCTTACTATAAAAAAAACACATGAAATCTCCAATTGCTCCCAAACAGCGAAAAAGAAGAACGACTGGCGCGCTGTTCTAAACTCGGCCATAACTGCGTAAGTGGTGTATACGCCAATAAAGAAGTGGAAGAAACATATATAATGAGGGTATTTCTTACTCTTTTCGCCTTATCCTCTCGGACTACAAAAATAAACTTTATCAATGAGCCGCTCAATTTGTGAAAATATTTTCTCGCAGTGTATGGAAATTGTATAAATATTTATTTCATCTTGATTTCGTTAAGCTTCGCAAACCACTACAAAATATCTTGGATAAATTTATACAATACAGTACAGTGGAGAATCCAACGATTTTACAGTGTTTTTCACAAAATATACATTGTTGTTATTGTAATCGTTGTTTGCGCATCGGAAACAATTTTTATTGTCCATATATTTGTACATATGTACATTCCATATGTATATGCGGTTAACACCAACGCTTCTTTTGCTTTTGCTCTTTCTGTCGTTGTTGTTGTTGTATTTGCTGTGATTGCGGCCTTTCGTTTGACTTTTCCACACTTTGGCTGCCGTTGATATTTCTGCGGAACGCGTTGCCGCGAAACCGATGAAAGCCATCACTTAAGTGCGCCTGTGTGTGCGCCTTTGTTATGGCTGTCGTTTGGAAATTTTTATGGGGCGTGCGAAACTGCATTCGTTTGAGTTTATGTGTATGTATATGGCGTGTGTGTGTGTAACGACCGCATACGTATGCGGGTGAGATCCTGTGCGGGCGTTCGAATGGATGTTTATTGGTGGCTTTATGGTGTACGTCCGCTGTGTGGGTGATTGTGTCAGACATTTTTGTTGTACAACTGCCAACCGCCAACCAACCGAACGAGGGAGTGGGGCGAGCGGTTGCTTTCGGGTGCGAGAATTTTATCAGTGAATACTTCTGCCCGCTTGTAGTACTCAATAGTACTAAATAGGTGGCGCGAAGTGTTTATATATGTATGTATGTATATAATTTATGTGCGCCAGTTGTTGTTGGCCACTTTTACACTAAACGATTTAGATGTTTTTAAAACTTTTTGTAGTCAAAACTAATTTGTTGAACTAATTTCAGTTGAGTAGCGCACGCTGAAGAGGCCAATAGTCCGTCTGTGAGACAAAATAAAAGTCAGTTTTGAAAACTCAAATCAAAAACAACCAAACACATTCACCGGACATCACCGCAAACACACCGCCCAGCCAATATGAGTGATACATTCATTGTGAGTGAAAGCGGAAAGAATATCAATTTTTTACTACCTAATTTATTAATTAATTAAAATGAGCGCAAATCATAAATTTCGTAAGAAATGTTGTTCACACCTTCGAAAACAGGTTTTTTCGCTAGAATATTTTTGTTTCTTACATTTTTTTTGGAAATGAAATAAGTTTAGAAATAAAAATCGCGCGCCTGTGTGGGTGCATTGCATTCATGCGTGTTGTTAACGTCCATGTGAAATTCAAAAACCATTATAAAATTCTATTAAAAGCATAAGAATGAATTCGAAAATAGCACAAAATGTAAAAAAAGCATGTAAGAAAAAAATTTGGAAAAGTGAAAAGCGCACAGATTTTCATAGCAAATGTAAGACGGCGTTTGTCGTTGCAATCATTCTGTTTTTGAATTCGGTCCGCATTGCAACACACAGAATTTCTAGCAAGACATCATGGTACGCCAGCAAAACAATAAAACACTCAACTTTTTAAATTAACAGTTAGCAGCTGCAATTATTTCAAGCGTTTTTTTTGGCGAAAACAATTTCATTAACTTGCATTTATTATCCTTACTGCAGGATGAGGATCTGACTCCCGAGCAAATCGCCGTGTTGCAGAAGGCCTTCAACAGTTTCGATCACCAAAAATGCGGCAGCATCTCAACTGAAATGGTCGCTGATATCCTGCGCCTCATGGGTCAGCCCTTCGACAAGAAGATCTTGGAGGAACTCATCGATGAAGTCGATGAAGACAGTGAGTGTCCGCTAAAGTCTAAACTGAAGTTTAAGTGTATTGAAATAACATTTATTTTCTCGTTGCCACACAGAGTCTGGTCGCTTGGAATTCGAAGAATTCGTGCAACTTGCCGCCAAATTCATCGTTGAGGAGGATGATGAAGCCATGCAAAAGGAGTTGCGTGAAGCCTTCCGTCTGTACGACAAACAAGGCAATGGTTATATTCCCACCTCTTGCTTGCGCGAAATCTTGCGCGAATTGGACGATCAGCTGACCGATGAGGAGTTGGACATCATGATTGAGGAAATCGATTCTGATGGCTCCGGCACCGTCGATTTCGATGGTAAGTGCGACTTGTGGTTGCAGCAAAAAGTGAAGCTTCGTGGATTATGCATGTGAAAGAGAGTTAATTATGAGAGAGTTCGTTATGCATGGTGAAAGTAAACAAATCAATATAGGGATCTCAAACAATGAGTGATTTTAAGAATAGTCCTCGAAATGATATTGCAAGATCTTTACAGCGGCTTAAGTGGAAAAAGAAAAAAAGTGAAAAAAAGAAAAAACGTTAACTTCGGTTGTTCCAAAGCTAGAATAGCCTTCACAAATGAAGAAGTTTTCATACGAGAAATTAATGTTGATCGTTCAGTTTGTGTGATAGCTATATGCTATGGAATGGTCGCTGTATGCTATAGTGGTTCGATCTGAACAATTCCGTCTGAGATTGTGCTGTTGCCTTAAACGATAATTCGAGCCAAATTTCATAAAGATATTTCGTCAAAAAAATTTCTGTACAAAGCTATGGCCTTGATCGTTCAGTTTGTATAGTAGGTATATGATATATTGGTGCGATATTGAAGGCTCCGACAAATGAGCTTTTTGAAGAGAAAAGGGTGTTCAAAATTTCATAGCGATATCTGAATAACTGAGGGACTAGTTCGCGTATAAATAATTCGAAAAGCAGTTGAGATCATTATGATCGTATTCATATCAAATATTAATCTGCTGTTGAACTTTCTTTTGTGTCTATATCAGGGAGTTTAGTGAAGTCTATTATTCTCGAATCCAAAATAATCTAGACGTCTTCTTGACTGTTCCCCATAGTGATAGTTTTATTGCTTAAAATAATAATTAGATTGTCTGGATTAACTTTTCAATCTAAAATTTATTTATATAATAAATTTAGGTTAGGTTAGGTTATGCTGCTGCCTAGACTACTTGACTAAGTAAGTGTTGAGTTGTTTCCATGTAGTTTCCTTCCATAAAGCTCCCTCTCTCCTTCTGCGTGGATACCAACAGAGCAATGGGCTGTTTAAACCCCACAACTAGGAGAGGCTTACTGAGGGCAAAGAGATCACTAGATCTCTTGCAATCGATCTTGGGACAAGAGGCTCTTGTAACAGCGTAACGATGGTAGCCTAGTGCTGATCAAGCTCTTGCAAAGTCCAGATATCTAGTAGTACGTATAAACCACAAGAGGATACGGAAGCATCGATTTGCTCCCATGATAGGTTTAAGTTAAAGACCTTTTACCTTTTTTGCGCACAAAACCATATCTAAATTTAGTAGACAAGTCACCTAACCCAAACAACGGCGTTAATATCGTGATTTAGTTTGGTTGAGATTGGTTCGATTAAGTTTTGGTGTGAACAGCATTTTCGAAGAAACCGATTAATTCAGGCACTTAATTATGGCAGGTAAAATTTTTTTGGCAAACTGAAGTCAACAATTTTTACGCCTGGCTTCGCTAATGTGCACCGCCTTAGCTTAACCCCTTGACGTATTTGCACGAGTCTGACTCGTGGTACAATTTCTGTGCCTAACATGATTATCACGAGTCTGACTTGTGGTGTGTAGAAGTGTACATTTGATGAAGAGAGAATTGAAATTTTCCCGTCAGTTGCAGCTAATAATGTAAACAAAAAATATTTTTGCAGTTGAGTGCATTATCTACTGTGTAATTATCCATATTTTTGATACGCATTAAAATTAAATCGTAGTATTTTATTTTTTGTAAATTTGTAAAACAAGCGTGTGACAGTTCGTAAGCATCAAAACTGGTTTGTTTAGTGCAAGCTGAGTGCAAACAAACCTTGATACGTCAAGGGGTTAACTTTTCAAACATAGCGGTAAAATCTAACCTACCTAATATAATGACATTCTCTTGGTTTATTGTTCAAATCATAATGTGAAAACACTTATTCCATTTTTTCCGTTAAAATTTTTATATTCTGCTATTAGTTTTGTTTCAGCTACTAATTCTCAAAAACTTGTAGTCTTAAACATAATTTCATATATAATTGTTGAAATCACAAGTGCGTGTCAAAGGCAATTTGTTTGCAGTCAATCCAAATAGACGAACTAATTAGCATCAATTTCACGTATTTTATTTTATTTTTTGAATAGTTGCCCTAAATAAGTGCGCCATTGGAAGTTATTTCGAGTACGTGGCATAAATATTTGAAATATTATTTTTTGAGTAAATTTTGGCTTCATGCCAGCACTGAAATCTAGCCGATATTTTCTCAGTTTCGTTTTTTTTTGTTTTGACAACTGATAAATCTTTTGACACGTGGGAACGAGGCGCCGTTTTGGGATTTCGGAGATTTTGATTTGCCCTATGTTTAGCACTACAAGTTTACTTAGATACAGCTAGTTTCAAAGAAACACAACAATGACAAAGAGCACAAGAAAAGTGGCAATACTTGCCAGATCGACCATATTTCGAAGTTTCAACAAATGGTTGACATAATGATGATAAATGAATGAAAATGAGTTGAAGCTGACTAGTATAGTTGAACTTCGGTCACATACTAGTTGTAATGTGTTTTATAACAGGCAAATTTTTCTACATAGTGGCAAAACTTACGTGTTTTAAAATTTAATGTCTCCTAGCCAGGACTGTAGAGAGACAATCGGTTCCGGACGATGATTGTACTGAATTGTTTGAGAAAAGAAATTGGACAAAATTTGTTTTCGGCGGTCCTCTTGAAAGCTTCCGGCCCGGAAGAAATTATCCACAATCTCTCGCTCTTTCACTTTCACTGCTGCTTGCTGTACCCAAAAAACTTTGCATATTCAAAGCTTCAAAATCTTAGAGATAATTTATAGAGTAAAATTATATTTCAAGATTTTTTATCAAATCAGCCTTTGAACAAACGAAATATTTTCGAGTCTAGCCAGGAGTAGTAAAAGTGAAACAGCGAGAGACTGGAGACAAGGGACAACAACGGGCTCAGAGCTCTCAAGGCTATATAGATTTCTGAAGATAGATATAATGGCTAAGCAGTAATATTAAAACTTTTGCACTATTTTTCGAGTTTACAAAATTCAAAGGTAGTAGTTAGTAGTTGAGAATTATTGAGCTTTATAGTTGTAAAGTTATGGAATAAATTATGGAATTAGAAACTATCTAATAAAATATGGATATGCGATATAGTACTCGAAAAGGATGAGTTTATTAGTATTAAGGTGCTGAACCTTTGGTCCAATTAGCTTTAAAAAAAACTGGAGAGGCATTTTCCTTCCGTAGTAAAAGATATGGATCGGAAAAAATTTTTATGATGGAAACTTAAGTTAATAACCTTAAAAGTATTATTTACAGTTCGAAGATCTCTATACAGTTCTTAAGTAAAATCTAATGAAGAGTTTTAAATATTTTAAATATTTAAAAACTCTATACTCTGGCTCGCACTGATCACCGAAATCAGCACTTATCTTGTTTACGTATTTAGAATTTCGAAAACAATATTTAATTACCTAACCATAAAAGTGTGAGTGAAAGCAGTGATTACCATTTGTCGTTGCCAGACGTATTAATGATAAACAGAGGGCAAGTGTTTTGAAATGCTTTAGAAAATTATTTTGGTATTTAAAATCAAAACAAAATGCACACACTCACATACATATGTACAATTTGCCCGGCAGTTAGTAGCCACCAAAGGAAAGATTCTAAAATTTCGAAATTCGACTACAACCAGCGCACGTCAGCCATGGCCCTGCCTTGGATAAAAATGATCAGCTATAAAATTATAATCAGTTGCTAAAAGAAAATAATCTTTTTATAAAAAACCTCGGCGAATAAAATCAAAAACAATTTATGCTCTTCATATCTCCTTTCTTATGGAACATTTTTAATTTAGTGTATATGTATGTGTGTGTGTGTGTGCTGCTTGGAATCGAATTTTATTTTTAACATTCCATAACAAACTAAACATTTCTACTTTGTATGTGTGGCGGTGTCGAAAACGGCGATTGCTTGCGTGGGAGGGGACTCAGCACATATTGCTGCTTTCAGCGAAGATCCACATACTTATGTTCAAATATATAGCATTTGTTTAGTGCCTATGCTGTGCACATAAATTTGAACGAAGAAAAACTAATTTTCTTTAATTTAATATCGCTGCTGGCCATAAATTCGGATGTTAATTTTCGTTTTGTTTTTCTCATTTCAGAATTCATGGAAATGATGACTGGCGAATAAATATTTATTTTAATATTTAAATACTAGAGTTTTTCATCTAAATCTTACAATATTTGTTAAATACCTAATACACTGACACACAAATACACATGTAAATACCAGAACATCGAATGGCGGAATATCAACAGCGCCTTGGCAACCTTGCCTGAAAACAGATATGTATCATACGCATATACACACAAACACCATATTATATAATGTCAAACAGAGCTTTGTAAAATAAATTTGTTTTATCTTCTTTTTATAAAAAGTTTGTGTGAGATTATTTTTCTTTTCTGAGTTCAAGCGTCTGAGGATTGAGGATCCCTCAATTGACTTGTCTTGAACTTCTAAATTACATTTTTATAGGTATTTGGAAATAGGGCTCTTCTAGTACCTACTAGCTGGGTATACAGATGTAGCTTGACTTACGGCGGCAAGGAGGTATATCCGTATGTTTGAAAACTGGAGTATAGACTGTGGAATCTTAATATTTATTGTCTGTATTTCAAAAAGTAGGTCCAATAGAGTTCTTAAACGCAAAATTTTGTATAACATCAGAAGGAAATGATATACTTATCTCGTTGTCGTATTTAGACCATCTTTCTGCAGTAGAAGAAAGAGGTTCTTATTGGATATATCTTTAATTAACAGGTGATACAAGCAGAGATAGTTTTTTTTTTTTGACAGATTACGCATGAGTCGTTTCATGCTGTACTTTTTTTTTTTGTTCAGTATTATTTGGCATTTCATCATGGAGAGATTTACTTGAACAACATTTACAAATCCTTAAACTTAATAACGAAAATTTACGTTCTGCTTAGTATAATATTCGTAACACCATCAATCGCCTTGAGACCCAGCATTCATTATTGGGTAATATTGGAGCGTTAGACCAGTGCAGAAAACGAGGTGAGGTATACTAGGTGAGGAAAATATAGCAGCCGTACACTCTCAGCTACACGAAGACCGTGAAGAGTCGATTCGGCGCCATTCGCATAAGCTCGGACTGATGTGTGAACTTCGACTTCGCGCGCTTTATATTGAAATATTAAATTGAAAGCATACAAAATATAGCTTGTGCCAGAACTGAAGCCACTCGACCTTCCTAAGCGACCAAGCGACCAAGAATATCAGACATTTTCGATTCAAAGTTTGTTCAGCGATGAGGCCCATTTCTGGCTCAATTGATATGTAAACAAGCGAAATTGCCTCATTTGGAGCAAAGAGAAACCCGTGGAGATTCAAGAGCAGCCATTCCATCTAGAAAAACCGACGGTTTGGTGTGATTTGTGGGTCGGTGGAATCATCGGTTCATATTTATTCAAAAATTATGTCGGTAAGAACATAACCGTCAATGACGACCGTTACCACACTATGATAACCGACTAGTTGATGTCTGAAATTGAATCACGTGATTTTGGCGACATTTGGTTTTAAGCAGATGGCGCCACTTCCCACTCATCGCATCATTCAATGGATTCATTGAGATAACACTTCGGTGAGCAGATAATTTCAAGTTTTGGTCTGATCGATTAACCACCGAGATCATGTGATATCACACCGTTACACTTTTTCCTGTGGGTTTATGTAAAGTCTAAAGTCTATGCTGGCACCCACGCTTCAGTTCAGGCCTTGAAGCAAAATATCACACGTATCGTTCGCCAGTTACCCGTCGAAATGCTCGACCGAGTCATCGAGAATTGGACTCAACGTACCATCTGAGACGTACCGCGGCATGACAAATCTTAATGAATACACTGACAAAATTTGAAACAAATTCGTTAACAAGCATGACAACATGAGCTGCTCCAAATCACGTAATCTCTTTTGGAGGAGGTGTAACCTGATAAACGACTTCAGGACTACTTTGAGAAAGCACTTTTTTCGCTGTTTACACTTAAAAACCATAACTTTTCGATCCATAAAATAGATCTTATTGAATAGGATAATGGTTTTGATAATAAATTATAAATGTCAATAAATTTAAGATGCCAGAACCATTTAGATAAATAATTTTCGCAATATGGTAATGACCTTTCAGTTTGCAGGCTCCGAAGCAAATATCGCACAATAAATTAAGAAATTCATTTCCCAAGCTATTTAGGGTGTTCATAAGGCAAATTTAAGTTTGTTTGTATATTAAATTAAATTCTATACGGATTTATGATGAAAAAGTCATTAGTGTTAGTTCATAATATCAATAATAGTTGTTGAGAATATTCCTGTGTCATGTCATTACTTAAAATCTTTATACATAGGTGGATATAAATTCGGCACATGATTATATTCTTATATCCAAGAGACATTTAAAAAATATATAATCTCCATTTTGTCAGTATTTTACATTAAGACGGTGGAAAGTCAGTGCTAATTCAGTAAATTCCGTCTAAAAATGACTCTTGCGATTTCAGTTGGAACTACGTAAAATACTTACAATTCTTACTTATACTGGAGTGTAATCTAGAGAGATTTGAATAATAAGGACATCTTTTAGGAAGACTACTTTGATTGTAGGTTAGGTTAGATTGAATAGGTAGGCTTAACGCACAGACCAGGTTTTGTCCCTAGCGATACCAAATGGTGTGGCGTTACGTAGTTCACGAGAAATTATCTTCCTTCAGTATGCTAGCGCTTGACGTGTTTTTCCTTTTGAAATATTGACTTCTTCTAGTGTCTCATACCGTGAAACCCAGAATGCTTGAAGCGTTTTCCTGTGCAAAAAAGTAAACAAGAGATGCTCCCCTGTTTCTTTGCCTTGCTTTGCTCTTGATATTTCTTGCAGCCTTCTTGATTTATCAATCCCATTGTACAGGTGGGTGCCGTCATCAGATTTTATTTCAACAATGTTCATTCAGTCATTTCTATAAAGTGTAAGTAGGCACTTTCCCTTAGAAATCTCGTCCATCATGTGTTTACCATCAATATGTTGTGGCGCGGCACCAAGTAGAAGTGTCGTCGCTTGTTCCTTATGACACTTTCCATTGCAGCTCTACTTTTCAAGAAAACTTCTGGCCGATAAATAAAATGAGATTATTGTTTTGATTGCTGCTCGGCCCTACGTAGATGTTAGTTGCCTTTGATGCATTAGATACTGGAGCAGCGGCTTTCCTAATAGCAAAAACTTATTGCATTGATCGGGCAGCTGCAGCTTTAAAAGTTTGTTTCGGCTCAGGCAAGATATGTACTGTTATAATATATTAAGAAAGATTTTGCATTTCAACGTTTTTGAAAATTCTTTCAAGTAGTTCCTGAAAGAAGAACTAGTCCGTACACATTTATATTTGTTTGAGATTTTGAGAAACTTTGGAAATTGCTATGATATAACTTGAGCGGAAATGAAATATACTGATGATTACACTACTCAACAAATCTGAAGAAAACATTTGCGACTGCTGTGATAAGAGGTCTATTGAGGTGTCTTGAATACGAATTTGAGTTGAAGAATTTTCCATCATATACTATAAGTAGTAAGTGGTGGTGATTTGGCCTCTAAACCTCTTTGACTACGCGCAGTTATTGAAGCCAATGATATCTATATCATAGCTCTACATACACTATTGCAGAAGATTGTACCTTGTCTATTTAAATCTACAGCTCGTATTATGTTCCCCCAGCAAAGTATTACAGAAGTCAAATGATAGAGAATCTCTCACATGGGACCCTCGGTTCAATCAGTTAGTTGACGGTGAATTTCAGTTTTCCACATCCTACGCTCGATAAGGCCTTATATTCGATATTAAAGAGGATTATCTTTAGGTTCCAAGCCGACCATATCTTGCAAAGGAACTGTAGATGCACCTTGTCAGTTATTCGCCGGCTGTCCGCTTTCCCTCACTGCAACATGGCAGTCCTCATCATACCTGCTGTTCTTTCGATTTTTACGAAAACCAATGGTTTCGTTTACAGCCGTCCCACAGTTCCCTTATACCGAGTGGCTAGAATGGAAGTCGAGTAGAAAACCATTTCTCTGTCGGTTGTGATAGTAGCTTCTCGATATTGTACCTTCCCTGTGTTTGTTTTTAGATGCATGTTTTTATTCACAGAGGTGGGTGCGTATCATGGCTGCAATAAGATAGTATGAGGACCTCGGAAAGTACGTACGTCCAAAAGACTGGAGACGTGTTTTCCGTCCGATCCGGAGACAACCAGGTAGCTTCGTGAATTTTTCTATGCTAGAATCTATTACTACCGATAGCTATATCTCGGGCTCCGGTGAAGTCAATCAGCCTCAACCCATTTGGAGATGTCTCATCATCGAGACTTAATTTCCCGACCTTTGTGCCAAATTTAATTTCTTTGCTCATCCTGTCGTTTATCATAATTTTGACATCGCGTCGTGGCAGCTCTCGTAGGTACACTCCAAGCGCTTTATGAACCATCTTTGGCCACATTGTCCTTCTATTCCATCGGAGAGTGGGCGCAAATTAGCGACATGTTAAAGAACACCGCTTCGATGCGGATTGTGGCTAGACGTTCATTCACCGGTGTGAATGTCAGGATTCGGCGACGGAGTCTCTCTCCCACTCCGAATTTGCGCTCCTTTATTTGCCACAAGGACCTACATGTCTCGGTCCTTGTCCCGTTTATGGCATTTCTTAGACGGCGATAATGTCAGCATTTACTTTTACGAGAACATCAACCAGCTGGTCATCGGTATTATGTTTTATACACAGTTATAAAACGTGCCGCTTGTTTTAAAACCAGAGGTGAAGATGCTGCAATAAGACTTCAGTGAACCCTTAAATCGAATATGTCGAAGTGGCTTCGCTGAAGCTTCCTCTCGTTTAGACGTAACCCGTGTTGGTTGCCTCTTCTAGGGTGCGCGGTGATGACGCAAGAGTAGGAATTATGAATAGCCTACGACTGTAACTGCTTACCCGACGTGTGTCTCTTTCGAATTAGTAGTAATCATGTATTCTGAGAAGCCGTTCATTACGCACGATACAATTAAAATGCCTTTTTATGGTTTTGGTTTAGACATGGGCTAATGAACTTCCCATAAGCTGAAATAAAAACTGAAATAAAACAATCAATTTGGTTACATATTCTACAAGTAATAATGACATCGAATACTCTTAGCACGAATTTCAGATTCACTTTCAGTAGAACAAATCCATCAAATGTTCGTTTAATGGCACTTCATAACAATTCTAAATGAGGAAGAACATTTGTAACCACACAGAAACGAATGTGACGTTCAATCACAAGTATAGCGTCTTCAGCAAAAAAGACAAGCTATTAAGAGGAGTAATTAGCTACCTTTTGAAACTAAAAGCAATTATTGTGTCTTCTGCGAATCTTCGTGTATACTCTTACACAATTTCAATGCAACACAGTGATGCCGAAGGGTTTGTGGTTATGTCATAAAAATAAGAGGAACATCAATTTCATATAACTGTGCATGCAAAACATTTAGCGACTGCGAATTACATAACGGAGGAGGAGTGAGTGTGAGTGTATATGTGCGAATGCGTGAGAATTTCTATAAACAGTTAATAGGTCTTTTGTAAGAGCCAAAAGTCGCATGTAAATATATGAAAGCAAAAACAACAACACCTGAATGTAAACTTTCAACATGCAACATGAAGCTGCAAACTGTATTTAGGCAATAACAAAACGAGCAGCAAGTTGCAGCTACAGTTATCCATCGATCACAGTGAAACAAATTGCGATCATTTCCGCTGTCGATTACTGATAACATTCATCAATGATTCTTCATCTTCGACTACATATTCATCACTTGCCACAAATGCGGCGTGCCGCATGTTGTAATGTTGCTCTCGCTTACAGTGTTGGCGGCCGATGTTCGCTGATTACCATTGGCAACATCACAACCGATTGCAAAAGATCGTAATTTTTACTATGCAACAACAAAACTGTTTTTATCTATCAAAAGAGGATGTGAACTGAGAAATGCTTGCAATAGAAAAAATACAAAAAAAAAACTTCTTGCCACATTCGCTTTGCAATCGCGCAATCACAACGAAAACGTCTTCGTACTCAGGCTCACTCACTACTCACCTACTTTTGAATTGACGAAAAATCATTGATTAGATTTATGTGCATTCCCGAACCCTGAGAAATGTTGCAACCAGCTTCAAGTGCTCACTTCCATACATACTTATAATATGACGAGTCGAGATGAATGCTGAAATGCATGCTCATCTAAGTCTGCATATGTGGGGGTATGTGTAACACATGTGCAGTCACATACATAAGTGGGGGTGTATTTGTGTGTGTGTGTGTGTGTGTGTGTGTGTGTGGAACAACGATCTTTTCAGTGATTGGTGTGACCAACAAGTGATATGTTTACGATTGCTTACACAACTGCTGAAAATTTAGTTGTTTTGCTTAAAAATTCATCGTCTGATGGGCATCATTTCCTTTATTTAATAACTTGTCAAAATTTGCAAATCGATTTTTATACTTTGAGCAGTGAATATTAAGTTTGCCACGAAGTTTTTAACACCCAGCAGGGATACGCTTTAAAATGTATATATAAATGAACCGAACGACGAGCTGAGTCGATTTAGCCGTGCACGTCTGTCTATCTGTAGCCTCTTAGATATCAATCTGAAACTTTGTACGTGTCATTTCCTCTTCCAGAAGCTGCTACTTTGTTAGAACCGCCTATATCGGATCACTACTGCATACACATACTAATGTGATCAAATTGAAAGGTATGTATTTAATTTATACTTATACTGTGTCTTTCTGTAAGTTGGTTGTACTGTTAGTGACATGTTAAATTTCAGGTCAAAATACAAGGGGCTTTCCAAAAAAATGGGACATAAAAGAAAAATAGAGCAAATGGTTTTCTCGGCAAAATCAATTTCTTTTATTCAAAATAGTCTCCTTCTGCTTCAATATAGCTTTTTGCACAGTCCAAAAGTCGAACGACTGTTTCAGCTCGTTGGCCGGTATGACCGTCAGTATGCCGGTGCAAACCTTTTGAATGGCCTCTACGTCTGCATAACGCTTTCCTTTCATGAGCAAATGCAATTTTCCGAAAAGGAAGAAGTCGCACGGTGCCATATCAAGAGAATACGGGAAGTGGTATATGGTTAACATGTAATTTTTAGTCAAATAATCGGTCACAAGCGTCGATCGATGAGACGCGCATTATCGTGCAACAAACGCCAACTTTAATCTTCGAGATATTCGGGCCGAACACGTACCGCATTAGCGATTTTGTCGGGTGGAACAAATTCTTTGTGGACAATACCCTTGGAATCATAAAAACAAATTAGCATTGGCTTCAATATTGACTTCTCCATGCGCGAATTTTTGGGTTTCGTCTCGTCCGGTGCCTTCCATTCAGCACTCTGGCGTTTCGTTTCGGGATCATATTGGAAACACCACGTTTCGTCATCAGTAACAATATTATAAAGGAAGCTTTTGTTCTTTTTGACCTCTTTAATGATGTCCTTCGAATGTTGGATTCTGAGCAATTTTTGGTATTCAGTCAGTTTTTGCGGAATAAACCCTGCACACACCTTTCGTAAGCCCAAATGTTCGGTTAAATTGTGATAAATCGATGTTTTGGAGATGTTCATTTCCATTTCCATGAATTTAAATGATGATTTCCGCTGATTTTTGATGAATTAACGATGGAATTTCGGGTGAACGCGGATTTTGATTGGCCCTCATGTTTATCGTCATTTATGTCCTCACGATTACTTTCAAAACGCTAAAACCACTCGTGAACTCTGCTGCGGGATATACAATCATTGCCATAAACTTGTTTCGTCATTTGAAACATTTCGGTAAAGTTTTACCAATTTTAAAATAAAATTTAATGTTGGCTCCTTGTTCGAAACTCATTTTCGCACCGATAACACAAACATACTGACACTTAAAACGCAATATCTTCACTTCCAATCTATGAAATGTGAAATTCTCGCTGAACAATCGATAAAGACATTAGATTCTAACGCACTGGGGGGCGTTAGATTCATTACCATTTGAGATACGTGTCGTTTTGTGAATCTCTAAAAGTCAGTTATTTGATATTTACTATGTCTGAATTGATTTAACAAAGCAGTGCGATAATCTGCCAGCTCATACTGCATTGTTTATTCGTGATCATTTCGCCGCATTTTCAACTAATATCGTGCCGCAACCACCGCATTCGCCTGATTTACCATCGTGTAACTTCTGGCTATTCAGCAAACTCCCATGACCACACCCAGGACACCATCACGACGAAGGATTTTTCCAAGTGCTATGATGACTGGAAAATGCTTTGGCATAAGTATATTGCAGTGGGAGAGGATTACTTTGAAGGAGATGAAGTGAAGAAAATTCACTTTTCACTTTGTTTACAATAGTACATAGTTGCCATACAAACTGAGCGATTGGAATCAAGTGATTGTATGAATAACTTTTTCTTTTGAGGAGATATTTTCCGGAAATTTTGCATTTGTAATAATGCAATCTCCGAAAAAAATTAATCTAATCGAGTCAATATACTATATAGCTGTGATACAAGGTTAGGTTAGTTTAGATGGCTGATCAAATATCACACGTAGACTAATAATGTAGTCCTTTGTGATGCCATTGAAAAAGAACTCCCGTGTTCGGACTTGAAGATTGGCAAAGCGCTTTGTAGCCAATACATAGTTACACAGACGCTTAACTTCAACACCCGCCAGTTCGGTGGGGTGTCCAAAGGTATGCGCACCCAGGTGTCTAATTCTTGACTTCCCAAACGCGGAACAGTCAAACAGGAAGTGCTGGCTTCTTTTTACCGCATCCTCTTCCAAACAGCTTCTACTGCATGTAAGCCAATAGGACAGTGGCCTGTTAAGAGTCCCACTAATAATGAGAGGTTAGCCTTACTGAGGGCTAAGGGATCATTAGATCTCCTGCGATCTATCATGGGCCAGAAAGCCTTTGCAACCGCACAAGTACCGATGCTGGCCCAGCGTTGGACTAGCATTCGCGTGGCTCAGCTTTCTAGTAGTAGAACACACGAAGATACAGGAGCACCGATCCGTTCCTATTCTACCGATAATGATTCTAGAGTGCCTTTCCTTGCTAACTCATCAGCTTTACAATTACCTGCAATTCCACTGTGGCCCGGCACCCATACCACAAAAACTCTAGCTGCTAGAGATAGCTACATTAGACATTATTCGACCAACCCTGAACGTACTGTAAATGAGTTCAAGGCTAGTATTGCCGCTCTACTGTCAGAGTGAATGGTCACTTCTCTGAAGGTGGATACACTCCGTAGCAGCAAATCTGCTGCTACTTTGATGGCTGCGACCTCAGCCTGGAATGCACTGCAGTAGTCGGGAAGTCTGGAACAGGAGTTGATAGAGAGCTCCCGACAGTAGACCCCTCCACCAACCTTACCCCAAGCTTTGACCCATCCGTGAAGAAGCTTGCTGCTCCTCTCCTCCAACGGCTTCTATACCTCCCTCGTCGGTATATGGGCAGAGAAGGAGCCGCCAGAGTTCGGTATGACAGTGATACAAACTTGGAAGCAATCTTTTTGTACTTGTGAAAGGTATTATAGCTATTTAAGATTCTTTTTTGTGTACAAAAGTGCTAATGGCTCTTCTAGGGCTAATTGTTTTTGTTTTACAATGGTTTAGCAGTTGCAAAGGTTTTCCAACTGTCAAAATGACGCGCATAACTCATAAAATTTACTAAACTTACTACTGAAATGGCATACATAAAATATTAATATACCTTTATATATAAACGTATACATATATATTTTAATAGATATTTAACATATCCTCCAAAGTGATCATTGTTTCAAAGGTACACATCTGCCAAATGCTGTTGCTACTTGTTGCTGCTGTATAAGTTATGACACTATACTGAAACATTGCTCACGTTCGTAAATCGTTGTTGATTGTTCTTTTTGCTACTTGTTTGATTCTAACTACTATAAATACAATATTTTTAACCACCACGAATATTTTAATGTCTAAGGCATGAGGTTAGATACTTTTCAAGTACTAAAAACGTTGATGTTATGTATATATATATATGTACATATGTACAATTGTTACCACATAAATCTTGAAGTCAAATTTATTTATTATAAATTATTTTTCAAGTATTTCGGAAACTTAATCATACACAAACAGCTGAGCGACGTAGAGTTGTGGAAGATGAAAATGTAGGAGTTGTCTCTAATATACCTTAAATATTACAGGCCTTAGAAACCTAAAATCGCCGTTAAAAGTATATTTGAAAAAATATGTGTATAAATGAAAAAGCAAGACAACATGTTCAAAGGCAGTGATAATATTAATTTCATGCTTTTGATCATTCAGTGTGTGTGTTAGCTTTATGCTATAGTAGTGCCATCAGTTCAGTTTCTTTAAAGATTGTACCGATTGTGCCTGAGATAATAATCCATTCCGAAGTTCATGAGGATATTTTGTCAAAAAAAACAATGCTTTTCATATAAGATATCAACGGTATGATATCAGGTTTGTTAGAAAAATAATGTCATTATATCTAGTACATGAGAGTTGAGGTATTATTGACCCGATTTTATCTATTGACTATTATCTATTTATTATATCTAAATATTACAAAACTATGATATTAGTTATGTGGGCCATGTTCTCGTATATAGGTGCTCAGGGAAATACTGACCCGATCCAACCCATTTCTGATGTACAGAAATATTATTGTCAGGAAAAGTTTCTGTTTGAATATCTATTGCATATGTATCTCACTCATTGAGAAGGAAATTAAAACACTTTTTGACTCAACTTTCTGTGTTACAATGATTAATTTTTTCAAAATATTGTGAAAAAAAGCGATAGAATTCCGGCTTATTTTTACTCTTATAAATCAGTTGTCACATTTCTCAAATACCTTCAAAATGATAATCCATTGACAAATTTTCCCATTATTTTTAAATTTTCTTTACAAAGAGCATTATTCAAATTCGTGGAAAAAGTTTTTTAGGGTTTTTCTATCAAGTTAAAAAAATTATTTAAAACATATATATTATAAAAAAATTTATATTTTTATACTCTTGCAACATTTTGCTATAAAGTGTAATAGTTTTGTTCACCTAACGGTTGTATGTTTCATCTAAAACTAATTGAAATAGATATAGGGTTATATATAATATTATAGATATAAATGATCAGAATGATGAGACGAGATGAAATCCGAGTGAATGGCTGTCCGTCTCTCCGACCCTCTGTCCATCCGTCTGTCCGTGCAAACTGTAATTTGAGGACTTTATAGGAGCGGTAGCCAAATTGGACGATAAGCGTAGCATCGCCCCCATTTACCTGAAAATCCAAAACACAGAACCTACTCGACAGATTTCAACCAAATTTCGCAACGTAACATTTTTTTTACTATTCCACATTTGCAGATGATACCTGCATCATTACGACTGGCAAAAATGTAGTTGAGTCATCGCATCGTATCTTGGTATGACGATGGATGCAAAGTTGAATTGGAAGGAGCATATACAAAAAAAAGTTTCAGAACTAAAACTAAAATACCACAAAATAAACTGGTTGATCGGCAAGAAATCACCCTTAGCAACATCAAATAAACTCCTAGCTACAAACAAACTTTGAAACTTATTTAGATATATGGGATTCAACTATGGGGATGCGCTGCCCCGTTATACATCGAGGCGGTTCAAAGATTCCAAAACAAAGTTCTGCGAAAAATGGCAATTCGGATCTGCACCGTGATCTTCATTTAAAAATGGTTCGGAAAGTCATTCGCGAAACAGCATCGAAACATGCAAAAAGGTTACGAATTCATGTAAACAGTGAATTAGGGGAGGCTAGAAATAGCAGGCGCAGACTGAAAAGAACAACGTTTCATGATCTATTATGAATCTAAGAAAATAACAAATAACATTATATTTAATTATTAAATTATTAAATTTTATTGTTTTGCTTCATACATTGAGAAAAATATTGTTTGTTAGTTTAAATTTATCACTAGTTGCAATTTCAATGAAATGTAAATCCATCATTTATTACGTTTCAATAAAAAAAAAAAATCCTATATTACAGTTTGAAAATGGAGTATATCTGACGAGAACCGTACCTACTCCCAAATACCACAATTTTAATTTGGCCAGATTGAATAGAAATTCATCAAGCGCCTAGGTACAGATAATGAGGACCCTAGAGCTTACAGTTGACTCTCTACCGAAAATATCTGTCATTGTGTAAAATATATAATTGAAATTCAGAGAGAATCTTTTGCTGGTAATATTATGTTTTAGAGTCAATTAGTTGAATCGAGGCAACACTTCCCTTTGCCTCCATATAGGGAATATAAGGATTTTCGTACTCTGGGGTAACCTTAGGTCGTATATATCGGCCAATTTGTGAGTTATCTTCGTGAAAATGAAAGATTGGGGCTTACTCATAGCAGTGTATCTTTGTGTTTAAAATAGATAAATTTATGCGAAAACTTGGCCTAGCCCTATAACTAATACCAGGAATTTCGACTGACTTTACTCAATAAAAAATTTTATTACAAAAAAACGAAGAAAACTGAGTAAGTACTGCTTATGGTAGATCAGCATGTTGTAGCTAACTTATCAGCATAGACGATATGTGTGTTTTCTAAATAAAAAATTCCAGAGTCGCCGATTGAATAATTCATTTCTTAGTTTAACTCAACACCAAAAGTCTTTTTTCAACAAAGAGGTGATCGCACTCACTTTATGGCTTATTGTACAATCTTTCTAGAATCATTTAACACTTGTACAATTCATATTGACATCTGAAAAATATAAAGTCGCAAACCATTTGACATTACAAAGACTCCATCTTCAGTTTTATAAATGAATTTAACAATTCTTTCTCCATGGAAACCACAATAGGTCAGGATATTGTCTTAAAACTTTCGGTGAAACTTGACCATCTAGACTTTATAATAGCTGAAGGTGAATTGAAGGTAAAAATATGTCTGAAAATTCTATGCCTCAATAAAAACACCCAGTACATATTGTATAAACCACATTTATATATTGCGTAAAATTAAAATTTTGTCAAAAATAACTACTTGTATTCTTAAATCACTCTGTAAGCATACATATCAAAAATTTAGATACCTTTTTAATAAACATTATAAGATCTAAGTATCACTAGATGTAATTAGATGGATAACATGAGAGATCTAGGGAGCAAGGAACCCAAGTTATACCAAATTTAAGTAGAATTGTAATTTGTTTTTGTTTTTAATTCACTTATATTTTAAAGTATCGGTAATTAAATTTTCAGCAAGCATTTTTAAAGTGGCGTCGGCGTTTCCAATCGGCAGTGTCTTCCTCAAGCAATAAAAATGTTAATTTACTCCTGCATGTGTATTAAATATATTTGTATGTTTGACAGTTTTATGAATAGCGATGTTCGCTGTTATGATCGCTTGCACATTTTCAGTTATAAAATATTGAGATACAGCAGTACTTGCAAACATTTTTTTGAACGAAATCAATTTTAATTTCAATTCAAAAGTCTAAGGAATATTTCGTCGAACATTTTGGGGTGACAATCGTCTAAAGACCACAGAGATCGTTATCAATTTTGAAAAAAAAGCTCTTTTAACTTAGGGGCTCTACCTAAAGTCCTTAAAAATTATATACAGCTATATTTATGAGGTAAAAAGATAAGTTTCCATTCCAACCGTGTATTCACGTCCCCGAAGATGTTATACATAGCGTAAAAACAAGTTTTTTTAGCAACCAGATTTTTCGGCTCAGCTCAATTATATTATAATTTCAAAATTCTATTCTTCTAAAAATTAGGCAGTTTGGCATCCGAGATGGCATGAGAGAGATTAATGGGAGCTGGTGCGAAAATTTGATGATGGGCGTACCGCCGCCCACTTTTTGATGAAATTACATATCTCAAGACCCGCCATACCGATTTCGACTTAATTTCTTATATCTCCATGCCATAGTACCAAAATTGGCGAAATCGAACTACAACCATGCCCACTTCCCTTAAAGAACCATTTTAAATGTCTTTGAAGTATTCACTTTCCAGTACACAAATCATGAAGCAATTGATATAACGCTAAGTAGTAGTAATTGTCGATCGAAAATGGGTTGAATTGGGTCAAGCTTAACTTCAGCTCCATATACCTAGTAGAAAGACTTTCGAACTTCCGGGTGGCTTCATACTGGATTTATCGGCCAATATTTGAGTGAAAATTATAGAATATGTTTTACTCATGGCAGTGTATCTTTGTGCGTAAAATGGCTAAAATAGAGCAAAAATTTGACCCAGCCTCTATTTAGCTATTATCAGTGGTTTCGAACATCCGGCTGACTTTACTCTACATGATTGGTGATTGTATGTGAGGTACCTTAATGAAACCCAGAAAACATTTTTTAAGAATGCCGCAACTCCCATATGATACATACTTATAATGATTTTCGTGTCTCTAACAAATCTTATTCTTTATATATTATGACGGTCAGTGTATGCGTTATATATAGTATATGTATATTAGGGTTTTTTTTAACTATTCATTTTTTCAAATTCCTCACCAAATTTCCTTAGAAATGCCCTTAAAAAAATGTCCTGAAAATTTTAGCCTTTAATATTAACATTAAGGACTGGACCAAGGCATGTACAAATTTGCCATTGAAAATACATGAAAATTGTGATTTTTTATCTTTAAATTTCTATAGCTCAGAGGCATTTTATGGCAACGCTTTGACTCATATTCTTCAGAATCGAACACTTTACAAAAATCTCCATTGCAAAAAGTCGAAACTCACATCGGCGAGGTAGTACGGGGCTCTAACCCTGATTTTTCCACGAAAATCCCATTTTTTTTGTATTTAACTCGTAAATGATAAGAGTTATAGAGAAAAGGTTAATGACAAACTTGTAGAAAATTTTATTTGCTACAAAAAAGATCCGATTCCATACAGCCTTACTTAAAAAGCTGAATACCTCGAGAAATATTAATGACAGCGATTTTGCCCTCGGATCTTCTTCTTTTTAATTTAGATTGAATTACACTAAACCATCTGCTATGTCATCTCAGGAATTATTTCGTAAAAGATATCCCAAAGCAAAAATATAACCGAGTAACAGGTCTCAATACTGTTTCGAATTTTGATTTACTATACGGTGCCATAATTTCGTCAAATTTTAGTGCGAAATATAATCAAAATAATTTTCAGTCTGTTGTTTGACTATTTATGAATTAAAGTGTTCCCGATAAAGTTGGTTAACAAGGCCATTGAAAAACTCTTCTGATTACTATTTAGTCAAGATTGTTACCGCCCTACTTTTGATCTCAAATCAAGTTTTTGCTATGAATAACAAGCAATTTTGATTATATTGATTAAATGTGTATTATTTATAGGTTTTCACAATATACCTTATTATGGTCATTTTAAAATATTTTATTTTTATTTTAACCCACTTCTTCAGCAACTTCCGTCTTAAAAAAAGTGGAATACTCTAAGCTAAAATCATTTAATTGATTTATATCTCTCTTATCTGACATCCTACTGTGTCTAAATTGTTTTGCCTTAACGCTCTGTGTCATAAAAATTAAAAAATTAATAATAAGAAACTATTAATCATTATATGTACGATAAAAACAACACTAACGGTGCCTGCATAGCAATTCGTGGCGGCACTTCAAGATCGGTTTACGCTTACGAACCGAGCACAGCAACACCCCCCAATTAAATGAGCTGCCAAGTTCTTTTTTTTTTTAATAATAAGTAGGATATTAATCAAATTACAAATTAAATTACTAAAATTATGGCTTTTATGCAGATTTTAACGCTGTGTGCATTTTCAGTAATGTTCTCACCTCAGCAATGCTGCCGCGGCGAAGATTAGCATTAAACCCAATGAATGATTCAACGGCGCATGAGCAATGGCTGAGCGCGATGCTGAGCCGAAGCCAAATCGTCGTAAGTGCAGTTATTGAGTATGCATTCAAAAGTTGCTGTATGCTGTTATAAATATTCCGATATGTAATAATCGCATTACAAAAAAGCTATAAATAAATCCATAAAAATCAGCACCGCTTACTGGCGATAATTTGTCGTTCGGCTTGACTTTTTTTCGCTGAAATATAGATTTTGAAGTAGAATTTTGCATTCGAAAAAAAATACAATGTTTCTTTTGAGAAGAGAATCAAATAAAAAGTGCTCATAAAGGCAATTGGCGCTATTGCTAAATCCGTTTCAAAATGAATTCCACTCAAAATTTGATCCGGCAAATATTTATGCAAATCAGTTATAAATCACAACATTTAGAATATTACGAAATTCCATCATTTTGAAACTATGTTATCCAGGTATGAGCATTTCTTTGCTATTTTAGACACATGAGAGCATTGCTGCCATACAATTAGTGAAACAGCGTGTAATCAAGCATTGTTTGGCTAATAATCTAATGAAATTGTTCGGGTGTGGGTTTTTGTTGGAACAAGGTAGCGTGCATAATTGATTTTCGCTAATTTAAAGTAAGTATAAGTTATAAATTGTTTATAAATTGTTAGATAATATCTATCTTTTTTGCTAAACCTAAAACAATAAAGTAAATAAAAAATTGCTATGCAAATTACCGGATGTAAATTCTTTTCAAATAAGTAATGCTTAACTTGTTGTACGAACAAAAATTTAATTGTATGAGTTTGGTGGAGAAAACTTAAAATAGCTGAGAAGACTTATCGCTTAAGTTAACTTAGAATACGAGTAAGAATCTACAAATCTACAAATATATTATTACAGAATTTTTTAGAACTATTTAATAAATAATCAGCCTCACCGCCCTCTGGCACACTTTCATAAAACAAACACACCATGTGTTTAATATATTTCTGTTGACGTCTACGGTCAAAATTAGCCGAATCCGAGTCATAGTTTTGCTTGGTACGCGTGTGAGGGTTGTCCGCGGATTTTAGAAAAATGGAAGAAGCGCAATATTGGTTGATAATTCGATGCTTTCTTTGGTAGGAAAAAATGCCAAGTTAAATTTAATCTGTGTGAATTTTCCATACGTTGACGCTTCACATTCGATTGCAACCATCAAAAATCGGCATATAGAAGATTGTACCTTCTTTATTTTGCTCTAAATGGTTTCTCTAGCAATAGATTGAAAAAGTGACGCGATAGGGAGACTCTCTGTTCGAAATGTCGTCAGTTTACACAGCCGTATTAGTTTTCCGGGGATACCAAATTCAGACATCGCGGCATAAAGGCAGCTCCTTTTCGTGCAGTCGAAAGCAGCTTTGAAATCAAAAAAGAGGTGGTATGCGTCGATTCTCTTTTCACGGGTCTTTTCCAAGATTTGACGCATGGTGAATATCAGGTCAAATGTTTATATTCCAGGTGTAAAGCCACATTTTCACACAATACGCTCAATAGAATCTTATGAGTGATGTTGAGGAGGCTTATCCCATGGTAGTTGACGTAGATTTTGGGGTCTCCCTTGTAGTGGATTGGGCAGAGCATACTTAAATTCCTTTCATTCGACCTTATTTTACAAAGAAGAGGATGTATGCTCCTTATCAGTTCCTCGCCGCCGTGTTTGAGTAGCTCGGTCGGCAATTCATCGGCCACCGCCGCTTTGTTGTTCTTCAGACGGGTAACTGCTATTCGAACTTCTTCATGGTCGGGCAATGGATCATCGATTGCGGAATCGGGTTCGTCTTCTTCTGGCGTTTTGCTTTCACTGCCATTCAGCAGGCTGGAGAAGTGTTCCCTCCATAACTTCGATATGCTCTTCTCCGACCTCGGAGCGTACGCTCATCTAAAACACTGGAGACACATCTTCCGTCTATGACAACATAATCCATCTGGTTGGTGGCTTTTCGTTCCGGGGACATTCAGGCAACTTGACGAATTTTCCTCCCCGGCGAAGTCGCTCAGTCTCAGCCCCGCTGAGGAAAAGATAACTTGTTTTTCCACACTGGCGTTAAATTCGCTTAGCACGATTTTGACATCGTGACGAGGGCAGCTCTCACAAGTATGCTCCAAGCACTCATAGAATGTATCTTTGGTTACATCGTCCTTCTATTCCGTCGGGACGTGGGCGCAAATCAGCGATATGTTGTAGAACCTCGCTTTGATCTGGACTGTGGCTAGACGTTCATCCTCCGCAGTGAATGACAATACTCGGCGACGAACTCTCTCCCACCACGAATCCCACACCGAATTTGTGCTCTTATCTATAACCACTGTAGTAAATATTACTCGCCTGAGTTCTTGTCCCGTCCATCGCACTTATTGGATGGCGGTGATGTCAGCCTTTACTTTTACGAGAGCATCAACCACCTGGGTTCGGCATCTTCCTAATTAAGGGACCGGCCATTAAATCATAATCCTTAAAACGTCTGCAGTGCTTGGGTTTCGCCTTCTCACTTTAGCTCGCCTTCAAGCGGATGTTTTGGCTACTCAGAAGATACTTGGTCTAGGACCGGAAGTCGTGACCTGCTTGAGCCATATGTAAAATAATCGTCTAGTCACTACCAAGTGAATGGTGGTCTGAGACCTTACTTTACTGATGAAGTTAGGCTCCGAGTGTCTCCCAATTTCAGCATTTTCTATAGATTTGACACTGGGCGAGTTTTTTTTTGCTGCAAACTTTTATTTCGTAGCTTAACATACTTCCCGCACCGCCCTCATACCATAGCGAAAGATTTGCAATGAAGTGTGCAGTTTTTTTAAAACCGGCTTTACCTGTAAGGGAATTACTCTGCCATGGGAGGAAACAAAAACATTTTTGTCTATCAATTTCAAAAGTTGTCTGTAGCTTCAATAGTTTCAAAGGTACATCTGATGAATCGGCTTTAGTAGTGTTCGAGTGAACAGTCCTTTGCTCATTGGTAAGGGCGAGTAATGCAGTCGATAGAACGATAAGATGTCCAAGATATCCGGCGACATTGACAAACAATGTTACAAAGTACCCAGAAGTTGCAATTTAAATTCACGAACAAATGATATTTCAAAAAAATGTATAAAATGGTGGGACTTTCCTTAATATCTAACTAAAAATTTGTCAAAAATTTTGCTTTTCTAACAAAATGGGAGGAATCGTTGCGAATGTTGGAAAAGGTTTACTGTGATTCTATTTTATCAAAAATACAAGCCTACAAGCGGTACAAAGCCTTCAAAGACGGACGAGTGATCGGTGAAGACAAGACTCATTCTGAACGATCTTCGATATTTCACCGCTTCAACAGATGAAAATATTAAAAAAGTGAAGAATATGGTGTTTGAAAATTATTAGGCAAGTGTTAGAGAGATGGAAAGAGAGCTCGATGTCTTTCGCGGGTCTGTTCGAATAATTTTAGTGGATATTTTGGGTATCAAACGTGTTCTGGCTCCACTCGCCTTAATAAAGCTGAATTTTTTTCAAAAAGACTGCCGTAAACAGGTCCCTTTTGACAGGATTGATCTTGCAAATTCTGATCTCGAATTCAGGGAGAGCATTATAACTGCCAATAAGACAAAGGTTAATGAGTTCAACACGCAAACAAGTCAATTATCATCGGAATGGTTGGGAAAAACGAGCCGAAATCAAAAAATTAAGATGATGCTCACAGTTTGCCCGATATTCATGGTTTGGTGCCACATGAGTTTGTTCCGACGCGACAGACGGTCAATAAGGAGTCTAAGTTGGTCGTATTGAGACGTTTGCTTGAGAATATCCGTTGAAAATGGCCGGAATTGTGGAAGAACAATTCGTGGATTTTGCACGATGACAATACTTCATCGTATCGAGCCACGATTGTTACCGAACTGAAAATAAAAAAGCCATGAATACCTTCAATCAATCACCGTATTCAACAGATTTGTCTCGGTGTTATTTTTTCTTGTTCCCTAAACTGAAGTTGCCGCTCCGTGGAACCTGTTTTCAGTCGATCAAAGAGATAAAACAAAACTCGCCGAAGGAGCTCAAGACCATCCCAAAAAGTGCTTATGAAAAAGGTTTTGAGGACTGGAAAAATCGTTGACCTATGTGTATAACATTCGGTGGGAATTATTTGTCACAATGAAGTTCAGCGAATTAAGAGCGGCTACGCTGGTCAGGTCATGTTGTCTAAATGGAAGATAACACTCCAGCTTTTAAGGTTCAATACCCGCTGTTGAAAGCAGAGGGAGAGGAAGACCTCCACTCCGTTGGAAAGAACAGGTGGAGAAGGACCTGGATGAATTTGGTATCTCGTACTGGTGACGAATAACAAAAGGAAGAAACAACTGGCGCTCTGTTGTTAACTCGGCTATTAACGCGTTATCGGTGTCTACGCCAGTAAAAAAGAAGGGAACCAAATAAACTCTTTAATCCTGTGTAATAATGTATTTTAATATTTGTCATTGTACATGGACTTTCTGCTGAAGTCACTTCTGTTAGCGACTTCTACAAGAATCGTGGTAGAATGCTTTCAGTAAAGGCCACGATGACGTAATACACCGCCGTATATAGAATATTATTTTAAAGTATTTCTCTATCCCACCTTCCTTGGTTATAAATTTGTGCTGCTCTTCTTGTTTGTTCTTCAGTCATAGAATCAATATGAACTCTTATGCAATCCAACTGGCATGCAGTGTAAATAAATTTTAATGGCACCTTATTTCCAAATGTAGCGGCACATCTACAAAAGGCGTTGAAAGGCAAACGGTTTTCCTCTATTAATTGTATGCATCCGCCTTTTAATGCCTCAAGTGAACGGCCATTGCTGAAACGCGATGAATCAATAACACAAAAGGCAGAAAAAGCCGCATTAACCATTGTTACAGTCAATGACACCGGCAGGAGAATGCTTCAGATGTGTCAACGCTGAAGACTTTATGTACTTACACACCTACTATTTTATGCAAGTTCTGACGCACACACACACACATACACGTACGACAGCATCGATGATTTCTGCAATAAATAAGCCGTAAAGTGTTGCTACAATTCTATGGCGCTATTGTGACACTGAAGTCATGCAAATGTTGCGATAATTGGCATACGCTCGTATTTTCATAATATTCTATATTTGCTAATTGCGCATGCGCGCACTCATAAAACACCCATACACACACATGCTCAACTGCGAAATAAAGAAACACCGAGAATTTGTAATTCAAAATTCATAAAATATTCTGCATATATTTTCGAAGCGAATATGCAGCTATTTGTGTGTGTGTGTGTGTCAGTGTTTCGGCCAAGTGATTAAGCGCGTCGCATCATGCTGAGCCGATGACAGAGTGGTGAACAGTCGATTGCAACAGAACTATTGCACTCAGACAGCGGTCACAGCGCGCGACAAGTGGGCAGGCGAGTGCAACTATCACACACACACACACACACATACGTGCTCATCTCTTTGATGGTTAGCACGTGTGGCATGCGGCAAGCGGCGTGCGGCGGTGGGCGAAGCAACAATCAAGCTGTTGCTGCAATCCATCGCTGGTGATGATCTATCAAAACGGCATAACTGCATTCATATACATAAATACATATGCATATATGTGCAATTCAACTGAAATCCACACTCAGAATTCGACAAGCAGACGGTCGAAAATTCTCAGTTGACTTCGGATTGATTTTCATTGCCTGCTTTTATGTTAAAGTCAGCATCATTTTGATGCACATATTTTTGACTTTGTACTTTTGCTAAGATTTTTATTTACTTTTGACGCAACTTCGCATTGGTTGTTGTTGTCATTTTACTGTTGCTGTGTTTTTTGCTGCTTTTACTGGCGACACTAAAGTTTTAATTGCTCTAAAGTTGAACGTGCCATTGATTTTTCACAATCGAAGCGTTTCTGAATTGCTTTGTTGAGTGCAAAAACAAATAAACACCGAAATTTGCACAACAACAAAGAAACAAAAAAAAAAAAACAAGAGTATATATAAAAAAATAATAAAAAAAAAAAAAAATAAAATACTTGCGAGCTATCGTTAATGTTGTCAAATCAAATGCTCGCCAAAGATGAGCTAGCTGCCGCCGAAGTAGTACTTATTTACGATCACAAATACTACATAAATACTCGTATGATTGGTTTGGGTTGCCTCACACACCATGCCGGAAACATGGATATATTAAACAAAAAATTTTAGTTAAGAACTGACACATTTTCGACAAATTTGTACGAATTTGTACGCCGTGAGGTTAGCGAAATATTCGTTATGCAAAGAGCCAGCAAAAATACACCAAGTTCGGCACTTTAATTACGAATGAAAAATTCCAAAGAATAAAATGCTCTACCAGCAAAAAATGCTAAGACTTTGTTCATAATTTTAATTTATTCTTAAAAATATATATGTCCACAGTAGTCCCGATTGATCGTTTGTTTCCGGATCGTAAGTATAGATGCAAGACTCATCGTCAAAATAATATGTTTTATGACATCCAGATAATAAAAGCATTGTATCACAGACGTAAACGCAACGTCGTTTTTCGAAATAATTGAGTGATTTTGGAACCAACCGTGCTTTCACTTTTCTACGTCCCAAATGAACTTGTAAAATGGTTTTAAAGGGGATGGGGGAGTGTTTTAGGTTTATCATGAAATTGAAAGACGTTTTTTTCGAATTTATTTCAAAATATGGAATTAATAATTCTATTCAAACCTTTCATACATTGTTGAACATACTATTGAGAATGGAGCGTAATTTCTTTCGTCACTTTTTTAGTTTTTAAATTTAGACGCGTTTTTCTCAAAACAACTTTTTCAAATTCCGTATTCACTGCATTTCAAAACTACTTAACCGATTCTTTTCAAACTTTGTACTCATTTTTGGCATATAAAATACCTCCCGCCATCGTTTGGAGTTTTTTTTATACTGAGGGTGTTTTCCACCCACAAAATGGCGGAATTATTTAGTGAAAAATAGTAGTTTTCACTTTAAATGGCCGCCAACAATTTTTAAATGAAAAAAATTTTCAGAGAATGTTGTTGGGAAGACTTGATTATAATTTGTCTAATTTTTCTTGGTTTTTTATTTTCGGATAGATTTCCATCGAGTTATGCTGAACACCGCAAGGTGTTTTTTTCTCAAGATGTTCTGGGAGAAGGTCTGTTGCCGGCTTGTGCTTCTATATTTCTACATGAAAAAATTACCCTAGAATGTCAAAAGTATGCTCAATAGTATAGTTAGGCTTCGAATAAAATTACTCAATCCATATTTAAGAAATAAATCTGCAAAAAAGTCTGTTTTTTACCTTAAAACCCCTACAGTGCCAGTAAGATATTTTAATGTTAATTGTCGATTCTCAAGCACCAGTTCCTGGAAGTGATTCGTCGTCAACGTGTTCTCGGCCCTATTTGAATAAACTCATGTCTCAACCACGCAACCATCGGATTGAATATCCACGAATGGAGGTTTGTTATCAGGCTGTGCGTTCATTGTCCTTCCGAGGTTATCACAGTGCCTACCACAGTGGTATAGTCGCCCGAATTTATCCCATGAATGCCTATAGGTGCCTTTCGCAGCATCGCTTGATTTGGTTCTGAAATCACTTATTACTAGAATTGCAGAAAGTCTATCAACTACGTTTATAGGTCCAGCATATGGTTTTATATCTAGCGTCTGTAGCCGTAGTCTGTAGGTTAAGAATCATCTATGTGTTAGATACTGCTATAGTAGATATAGTATTGATACAGTATAAGGTCATCCACATACGCGACTAATTTCACGGTTTTTAGTTGATGTTTTCTAAGTACTCCATCATACATCAGATAGGAGACCTTAGTGTCTTCAGACTCTGATGTGTAATGATTTATCCTTGCTAAATCAATTGTTACTCTTCCTTTTCGTCTGGCGTTCAAAAACCGGGTCAACCACTTATAGATTGTTTCCTGAAGTTACTGCCTCTTGTTGCCTTCTTGAACGGCATACATCATTTGTGCTGATGCGGCTACGAAGAAATTCAGCAAATCAGCGTTTAACAGTGGAATGTGCTGAATAAGATTTATCGTAACACTTATCAAATCATTGCTTTGCAGCAACAGTGGTTTTTCCTATACAGAAGCAATATTTTATCAAAGCAAAAGATAATATTTATATTCAAAACAAAAATATCCGAGGTTGCGTAACATTGCGATGGAAAGGATGAAATAGTATTCAATTTTTACGAAATTTTAGTTAATTTTAGTACTCTAAGCCAAGAATATATTACAAATTTCTTCTTTACATGATAGCTATGAGAAGCATTATACCGATCAGTCAACTTAGTAATACCTGGTTTTGCCAATTGCATCCCAGTGAATGTTCCCATAGAATGTGTGGGTGGGACAAGTTATGTTATTACATTTGAAGTACAATTTATCGAACTTCCTTTTGATACTTTCTCAAAATTCTAAACTTTTGGCACTCCAAATGTTATACCATAGGATCAAAAATTTCTTACAGGGTACATATATAAACATATTTATGCTCCTATATGCGTATATCTGTGCCCGTTGTGTGTGCACATTTTTGTCATTGTGATGCGCTCACTCGCCGGCTGCCAGCGAAACCTTTCGAACGTCAATCGTGCAATTCTGCGCGCCTTTCAAAAATGTTCTAAATTCATTTGTGATTGTTGGCAAACTTCGGAGCGTTTATGCGAATATGACTGAATGCCGACGCCACTTTTCATTGACATTAAATATTTTCAATACTTGTGATTATTATTGCTGTTAATCTGTAGCGTTGTTAGTGCCGTAAGGCGCCTGCGCAAATTGATCTCCTGTCCTTCATATCAGTTTATGAGTTCATAGGAGAAATCTTTTATTGTCGTTTACTGTGACCACTTTGATCATTAAGGAAGTCATTTATGGTAACATTGAAATTTGTACTTCAAAAGAATAAACAACTTAATTAATTTTAGAAATCCGTGACATTTTTAAGAGCAGACTGTCACTTGCCATTGATTTTTATTCATTACGAAGAAGTTTTACAAGCATTTACAGAGATTTCTATATTCATCTGTTATTTCGGGTTAATGATATTGCTCAAGAATTAACTATTTGCAAAATAGTTTAATTAAATTTGTCTTTTGCATCCATTTATTTAGATAAGTTTGTAATCATTATTTATTACTTTAAACCGGTGTAGAAAGTCTTTGAAAAATAAATCCACTACCTCTTTATGAAACATAAGGATTTATCTACCCTAGTTATGGTATGTGGCAAATGATCCGATATAAGTCAAGTAAGTACCGTTTGGTACGATAGCTTGCTATTATGCCGTTCTATTGAAAAAATCTCGTCAGTATTGTTAAGCTTCTTTTTGAAAAAACTATTCACAAGCAAAATCACTTTCCAGGTCAAGTCCGGATTAGAACGTGGATACATAAGAATCTACCAACCAATCGTCCAAATCGTGGTCGGGTACAAGTGATATTCTTTCGACCAAAGCAAGTCGCCTCAGGGCTATTGCTTCCTTTAGAGAGACGTTCCAATTTTTGACAAGAAAATCCGAGTTAAGAGTTTGGCTATAGCAAAGCCCGCGAACACGTATTATATGGCTGCTATACATCGACCTCCTGTTTGTTTCCAACCTTATTTAAATCTTTTTTTCCTAGACAGTCAAAAAATTGCTTAAATTAGGCTGGAATAGACGATTTCCATTATTTTACCAATATTTTTGACGAAACAGACGAATCCAAAATTGGACGTGATTGGCTGTTGCAAGACCAAAAAACTATTCTCATTCATAAACCCTAGATTATATGAGAGGACTTTATAGGAGCTGTAGTCAAAAGTGAAAGAGGGCTATGGCACCATCTTCTTTTAAGTGTACATATCTGCTTTATCTGCTAAGCCAATGGGCCAAATTTAATTTAATCAGGTCTACTTCCTACGTAACACAATTTTCAATTCCATCTGATTCTTCCCTTTCCAGTGTACAAATCAAAAAGCAAAGCAAAAAAAGGGATACAACTTCGCACGAAATAGTGTCTTTGAAGTATGTCACCTTATGACCAAAATTATCCAAATCGAATCAAATCTGTTCAAGCCTGGTACTGAAAACTTGGACTCCAGGACCTATAGCAGTTTTTTTATCGAAAATATCGGTCAATACGGGATATATAATTCTAATTCAGAGAGAATCATTTCCTAAATATAATGTCTGTGTGTCAAAAATGGGTTGACTTTAGTGAATATATCCCTTCGTCCAATGTACTAATATAAATATTTTCGAACCTCCGTTTGACACTTCACCACATTTATCGGGTAATATGTCAATTATATCTACAAAATTGTGAGACCGTGTCTTGCTTTCAACTTTGTATCTAAAATGAATTCAATTGAGCGAAAACTCCACCTAGCCAACATGTAACTATGCATTTTCGAACACCAGGCTGACTTTATTCCATATGATTGGCGATGGTATGTGATATACCTTAATGGAACTCCAGGAGCAGGTTTTTAGTTTGTGTGTTTTTTTCGATGTAATTTTAGAGTCATGTGTTTAGGAGGAGATTTCTTCCCTCCTCTTTCACGTTTTCATTAAGCCTTTTGTAGCGGGCCTCTGCCTGAAATGCGGCGAATGTTGCCATTTTAATGCTCTTAGCGAAATATACTTTGATTTAGATAATGAAGCACCAACAAAGTTAAGCAGAAAATATTTTCAATAATTTAAAATAGTTTTTTCATCGTATATACCATATGACATATTGTCTATCTTTTACCGAGCATCATCTATGATGTAGTACAAATATTTCCATTAGATGTTCTTCTGTTGTTAGAATGCTTCACTCAACTGCGCTTAATTCAATTTAAGAACTTTATCTTTTCACATTTTAGTCATAAATATTTGTTCTTATTTCACTCTACCGTCCTTTTCGCAGTTGTGTCACCTAGTTTTGGAAATCGATCGACTGTGTAATTGAATCAACAACAACTTGTTGCACATTGTCGCGGAACCACTTTTGTGTCTACGCGCATGTCTCGTGCAATCGGCTCTCAGACAAGTGAGCTGAGAGGGCAAGTGAACAAGCCAATAATAATAATAACATAAATTATGGAAGAAAAATGTGCGGGAGTTATTGTTTTGGAATGAAATGTCTGTCAATGATTGGAATTCGTGATTTCTCGAACGTTTGCCAACAAAAAAGGGCAAACAACTTTTGTGGCACACGAACACAATCGGTGCAATAACTCTTTAGGGCTCTTATAAATTGGTGCTTCACATGCAACGATAGAATGGCTGTACATTCCTGAACACATAGTAAATGTGCTAAACAATAATTTAACTTATTTGCAATTGATTATCATAAATGAGGGAATAATAAATGTTTTTGAATTCTGTTTCTGACATTCTCTTGGTAATGGATACCGAATATAGGCGAATATTATGTGAAAAAAAAAATAAGTTAGAGCAGGTGGTAGGGTGGATGTCTGATGACGCACATAGGTTATTGTAAAATCAGCGGGACTAAAATCCCTTCACTGCTTTAAGTCCTTTCTGACCCACTTTGTGCTGTTGATGAAGTTCCGAGACGTCACCAAGAAATTACAACTCTTTTTTATACAAAGTCTTTTCCATTCGCAATAAAAATATTATTCAGCTCCTTCTTCTTCTATCTCTTGCCCGCTTCTACAGCAATCGTTGTTCGTTGCTCTGCTGGCATATCTATCTATAAGACAGTGACGTGTTAGTTTTCTTACTAGAGAAAAAAGGACTGATTTTGATTTTTAAAAGCTGAGAAGTGCGACCCATATTCCAATCATTTCATTTGTCTGCTTGTTGAGTAAATCAAGAATTATTTTCACTGACACTCAGCTATATTTATAACTAATTTTTCGATTAAATACCTAGAATTAAATAGAGATATTTAAATTTCCTTTTTATCGGAGTCTAGTTATGATGATGATGCTCTGGTTAGTTTATCTGCATTGCGTGTATATGGGAAAAATGTCGTTGTGTCTACTAATATATCAAAATACTCCTTCAACATATTTGATAAATTCTAAGAGGCTTTAGTGACTTCAAAGCTGATTGGCTATCTATGTATATTTCTTTGAAGCCAATGCAGAGATCTGACAGTCGGAAGATCTGATATCTAATTTTGTTAAAAACGTACCATTTTGCACTCGATTATACATTTTGAACCCAACAGTATAAATACTTATCTCTGCATCTTTGCTCACCTCATCCCTATAGCAATCATCTCTGGAGGGGAAGGTAATATCGAATTGAAGTACGTTTCCAAAGAATTACGATACAAATGTACCATAGGATAGAAACGGGAGCGTAGTAAGCATCAATGCCCTTTATTATCCCTACCCCTCAGATAGAGAGAAGTCTCTTAGATTAATAGGGAAGATTCCCAATTTTCTACAGGTAACAACATTTTATTCATTTTGAAAATCCAGAGAAGTGGAAATAATACGCCCCTTTTAGGTGCCCTTCTTTGGACAGATCTACACATCGTTAAAAACTCAGCTTTCAAATTATAAACTTGCTAAGAAGCATCTGTTCAATAAGTTTCAAAAGTGGTTCCGAGATACTCAGATCTTTAAGCGCGCTCAGTATGACCTTAGGCTGTGTGTTTTTAAAGCAGATATTTTTCAATTTCTGCTTCCATCGAATTTAATGTTAAATCCAGGAAACTGTTTTAATTTGTTTCTTATGTATATTTCTGTTAATCTATCCAGCCTTTTTCAAAAGCAAGGAGGAAAAACTAATCGGTTTAAAATTTGTTGGATTGGTATGAGAGCTTTTGCCAATCTTTGGTATACTATATGTGGGAGTGAAACCTGTGGGTCAAAGGTCCACCCGTTGATAACCGTTAATAAATTACATGTCTATTAGTAGGCTTTATTCTCATCATTTCAAAATTAGAACCATTTCTGCCCTTTTCCATTATGACCATTAATACGTAGGTTGCCTTTGCATATCGGGATTCGAGAACAAAAACCCCTTTTAGTCATAAAAAATCGCTTTACTGTTTTTCAAAATACTCTTCATTAAGGTCTATACACTTTTGTATGTGTTTGAACCAATTGCAGAAGCACTTTTGCCACTCTGATTGAGATATCTCTGAAAGATACCTTCTAAACGCAGCAACCGTCTCTTCAGTGAAAAACGTTGGCCTATTAGCTTATCTCTTACGGACGAAAATAAAAAGAAGTTATTCGATCCCAAGTCAGAATTATACGATGGGTGGCTCATCGAATTGATGTTTTGACTGATCAAACATGCAGTTCTGATAGTCGATATGTGAGAGATAGCATTGGCGTGGTGAAGAGTGCTCCTGGTTGCGACATGTCCAGTTTTTCCGAAAAAAAAAACAGTTAACCCTTTGCTTGGAAGTGCTCTGTGCGTGAAAATTTTTTGTTAGATTCGGATTGCTTTCGGGCTCATACACGTAAATCCACGATTCATCACCTGTCACGATGTCATAGAAGTGGTTCGAAGCAGCGTTACCGTATTTTAACATTTCTCTCGATCAATAAATACGAGCCTTTTTTTGAGCGATAGACAAATTGTATGGTATCCAACGTGAAATGCAATATTGAATGTATGCTGATCCAAAAAATGCCGTTGCCGTGATCTCACGATCGATCTCATAACAATCTTTTAATATTAGTTTCTTCACAGCATCAATAGCTTCCGGGAAAACAACTAACTTTAGACGACCTTCACGAAATTCACCTTGAATTGATCTACACCCTAAATTGAATGCATCATACCATCAATAAAGACTGGTGCTTGATGGAGCTTTATCGCCAAAAATTTAATGAAGTTCATTGATGCATTGTTGCTGCATTAATACACGTCGAAAGTTGTAAAAACTAATCGCACGAGGGTTTGCAAATCCTCAAATATATAGTAAAAAGCAACCGAATTACAAAGATTGTCAAATTGCCAAATTTTCGAATAACGAAGCAAACGACAAACCAATCAAGGAATTGATTACCGTGTTTTAAGATGATAAGATAATATGATAGGTTTTCCTTACTGATTTTGCATCTACGGACTGACAGATTATATTAATATTTTAAGTATTCTGATCATACTGATATACAGAACCTTATACCTATTTCGGGTAGTTCAAAATACTGTGACAACTATTTCTTTGTGAAATGTGGTAATCACTTCTTCATATTCTCTTTTTCTGATATTTACAAATTTCTTAGCTACAAAATTTCTTAATTATTTCTTGCCAACTATTGAAAATATTGCCCAACACACGAAGTAAATTATGTATATGTTTGTAATATTTATTTATTATTATCTCCACTTCATTATTCCTTTATGGCAATTATATTTACTACACACATTACTAACTGTCCCATTTCCCATAACCCTTAGTTGAGGTAATCCGACAGCAAGTGGCATTACGTAATATATTTTTTCTATGGCTCATTCAACACTATATTAATGTGTTTTCTAATGAGCAACAGAGAATCGCCAACAGCAATTACTACCAGTGTTGAGCTCCCGAACGAAGTAATATATTCAACACGTGACTACCAATAATTGAGTTGTTTCCAACACTAGTAGCATTTCATAAAGATTTGACGCAGCAATTCTGCACACTTAACACCTGTTTCTAGCTTCCCATTTTTTGGATTGCGCAAATTTCTGCAAGCCCTAGCATTAATACTTAAAACCGCGAAGTTGCGGCTTGTTAATACAGACAATTGTGGCGCAATACTTCATTCTAACGGTATAAATTGTAATATTACCATATAAATTTTCCAACCTCTCTTAATGAAAGCGGTTAAAGCCATGTAATATGGGCTCCTCTACCGAAATCCTTACTTCACATGTCACTCAAAGCGACGATCAGCCAAGTCCCATTAAAAATATGTCTTCGATGATTTTTATAAGATCAAGAAAAATGTTTGCATACAAAAATGTTGTTGTAATTTATTGCCATCCGCCCCTAAAATTAAAATGCGTTTATAAATTACAAGAAAAGCTGAAGAGTAGTCGAAAGAAAGGCCCAACCGGAGACTAGGCAATGCTACTATGAGCTCATTGTAATTTCCAGCTGACACGAGCGAACTAGTGTTAGTGCCGCTTAGCGTCATCACGGCATGCGGTAATGCGGCACGATCGGTTTGCCGGTGCCAACAGCAACGATGAGCGCACTATTGCGCCAACGGCCTATGCTGGTGGATGGAATAGAGGTACGTCTGTATGTATGCAGTTAACAAAGTAAAACTGTTGTTGTTCTTGTCTTTGGTTTTGTTGATCGGTGTCGAATGCTTTAACAATGCTCGGCTGCAATTAAATTCGTATAAAATTTATTGGATTTCCCATTATGAAAATGCAAAACAGAAAATCGAGGAAGAATAACTAAACAGAAACTATGCGAATTGGCAATTCTGACGCGTTGCTCGAGCGATCTCGTTAATAAATGCGGTTCGGTTGCGGATGCTGCAATGCGGCTGCTGAATTATGATGAAGAAGCGCAGTAATTCGAAAAGAGCGTTGCCTCGGATCGTTTGTTTAGAAAAGCAAGTATGCACATGAGCTCGCAGGCCCCTGAGTATAGCTGTCGATGGAGATTGACGGTGAATTTATGAGCTCAATTGAGAGTGCACTTGCGAAAAATCGGCAAGAAGATGACTGAATAAGTAGGCGTAAATGAAATAGTAAGTTCGTGAATGTTTTCGGTTGAGATGAAGGCAATTTTTCTTGCTTTCAGTGGGGATTGAGATAAAATTTCTTCTTTTTTTATTGTAACAAATATGTCATTCCAGCAAATATTGAATGTTGCTTAACCAAACAAATTACCTATAATAGTCTAGAAAATTTCCATAAAAATGGTCAATATCATCTTTTAAGATAAGGCTCACAAAGCTTGTATCCTCATACTAGCCTCAGCCTATGTACTATTCCCTACCGAACCTACCCATATTTGACATTTAAATTTTTAACACTTACCACATGTCTGATTTCTCTGTCTTTAAGGTAATTTATAGGTCAGTTTGCGGTCAATGATCTTCCATGTAATCTTTCTTTTTAATTTTTGTATGATGTGTTATGCATTATCCAAAGTCTGAGCTGCTATAGAAGACGCTGAGGGATTTTGAAATTTCGTATTTACAAACTCAGCCAAGTGTTCGATGCCATAAATGCCTTCGCCTACTTTTTATGGGAAGAGACTCAAATTATAATTACTTTATGACTATTCAAAATTAGTGATATGATATTTCTTCTTGAACCGGGTCCTATAAATGTGAGCTTCTGGGCTGATGTCCGAACTCATTTGAATGATCTGTAATTGAAAGTGATACACTTCAAACTAACGTCGATTAAAAACCTTAATCTTTCACCCATTGTAAATTAGCAGGCGGCATTTTCGTCCGATTCCTTTTATAGATGGCAGCGTACCCTCGGTACGGGGGCAATCATAAATGTTTTTAACCGTATTCCCCTTCTTTATTGGCATAGACACCGGTTACGCGGTTATATTCGAGTTTACAACAGCGCGCCAGTCTTTCTCCATTTTCGCTCCATGGCGCCAATTGGAGATTCCAAGTGTAGCTAGGTTCTTCTCCACCTGGTCTTTCTAACGTAGTAGAGCCAGACTAGCCGCTGTCTCTTAATACGCTGAACTATGTTAATGTCGTCCTACATCTCGTACAGCTCATCGTTTCATTAACTGCGGTATTAGCAGTTACTAATACGCAAACAACGGATCCTGACAGAGCTTTTGATATTATTCAACGTCTGTTAAGGTCCATTCAGCTTATTGACAGTGGGCTTCAATACGCTCAAAAAGACCCTATATCTGCATGCGATATTAAGGAGGCTTATCCCACGGAAGTTGATGCAAATTGTGGGGTCTCCCTGTTTGAGGATTGGATAGTAGAAAATTCTAACAGTTGTGCATACTCTCGTGCGATCATATTCTACAGAGAAGCTGAGCATGCATCCTTCCATCCTTATCAGGCTGCCGAAGTATTCCCTTCATAATTTGAGTGTGCTCCGGTCTTGAAACCTTCTGTTAGTCGCCGCATCTTTTCGCAGAATTTTCGAGCATTACCTCTGTTAGCTGGCTTGTTAAGGTCAGGCCGAGCATAAATTCGCGTGTTGCGTAAATCAGAAAATGCGCTTAGATCGGCTTTAAGCGTCCACTCTGCGGGCACCCTGATCTCAGTTTATAAGGTCTTTTGCCAACAAAAGTTATGGCGATTTCTCTATCTATAAAGATGAGATCATATACATAAATGTCAGATCCACAGCGAGCAAGCTGAGGATGCCAAATTGTCTATCTGCCATAAACCGATCAGTCATATAAATATATACCAGATCTGCTGGAATTGGGTTCAGGATACCATATACTACCAGGAAATTATGAAATTGTGTGGGAGTTGAGCTCATCTCTAACTAAACATTAAGCGATTGAGTTGCAACTGCTGCACAATGATGACGCCGCCGGCATTAGCTCAACTGCCAACAACAAACGCGTTTGCTCATTTCTCATTAGCTGGTGTTTCAGGTAACTCACGAGCGCAGTCGGTTTGTTATTGTTTGCACAGGTTTGATTCGACTGACATACTAACACACTAAATCCAACGATTTGATTTTCCTTGTTTCTCTTTCCACTGCTCATCTCGCGGCGCGCACGATGCTCAGCGCAACCCTTCGTGGCTCAATTGCCGCCGTGCTATTGATGATGCTGTCGTTGTTTTTGCTACTACAACAACTTCACCTACTACGATGCGCTGGCCGTTGCTCGTGGCGTTTGTTGTTCTTATATTACTGTAATTGCAAATACAATAACAAACATTTTTCATTGCAAATACCGGTGTTGTAGGCAAAATTGGCAGCGACGCTCCGGCGAACTAGACATTAGCGCTTACAATAACGGTTAGATGAGTTGGCAACACCGGCAGCACGAGTGTGTGTGTTGCGCAGCCGCACTGCGATTCTTTAGCGCACATGTGTGTTGATCTATGTGTGTGTGGGGGGGTTTGTGTTTCAGATTGTGTTTTGTGTATTTGCGAGTGCATTTGCAATTTTCAATTTGGCGCCAAACATTCAATACACGAAACAAGTATAAAAGGCGGAGAACTTTTGTCACTGACAGCATATCATTGCGAACAATAGATCGGAGTCAAAGTGTGCGGCTCCAAACGAATTTTGCGCTAAATCATCCCAAAGAGGTTAGCGTTGAGGCAGCTGTGGACAGGATCACAAGCGTCAAGCATAAGGAATATTTCGAGTGTGAAGCGATTTCTATTGTGTGTGTGGCAAAGTGTGAAAATCAGTTGAGATACATAAAAGTGCAGTTGGAGTGCTCAATATAACGGTGTGTGCTGGCGTTTTTTGTTATTTCAAAAAATAAGGACTTTTAAAAATTTCGTTTTCTTTCTATCATTTGTGCGGTGTTTGTTTGCAGATTCCTCAAGAGCAGTAGTCCTCGAATATTTGTGTGAGGATTTATTAAATTCCGCTGAAAATGAGAGTGGTGAGTATGAAAATTATTTAGAACTATGTAAGCTGGTGAGTGACTAGTGTTTGATTAGTGCGGTGTTGGTTTTCTAGTTTCGAAAAATTGAATGGAAGATTGAAAGGCAATAATTAATGTGGGAACATGTACAAGTTTGAGAAACAAGTATTTAATTCATTTCTAGAAAGTGTATAATCAGAAAATAATAATCAAACAAAGAGTTTTTTCAGAACTGTTACTTTTGTTCATTAAATAGTTCGAAAAAAATTTCAAAATTGTGTTAAGAATCTAAAAGGTGTGGAAATGGAGTAAATAAATATATAATTTGAAAGTAAATATTTAATGCTTACTTTTGATTTTTTTAAGCAAATAATTTGGAACTTAAATTTCTTAAAAAAAAATTCAATTCAAGATGCCTATATTCGAATTTGGACAAAATTTCACATTTGAGTGAAAATACTAAATCCCAAATTTATAGTTGTTGTAGCAAAAGCTCATATTGAAACATGGACTATTCTAACTAAAAGCGGGGACCATAATGCTGGCTTAAGTGTGGCCTCTTCCAGTCAAGTCTGCCGGTGTCCGTTTCTTTCAAGCAATCAAAGGCGAATGTATTGGGGTAAAATGAGATAAATTATGTAATTAAAAATTTTCAACCCAAGAATTTGGTATAATTGTCAATATATTAGTTTTAAATAATCCTTTTTAATTTACTAGAAATATTAAAAAAAAAAAAGTTTCTAACAATTTGAAAGATGCTCTTAGCAATGAATACTTAAAACACTGGGATAGATTGGCAACTTTTGGAGGTATTTGAGAAATACGATAACTTTGCGTGCTATTCGGATTTATAACAGTAAAAATAAACCAAAATTTTGTCGGTTTTTTCTGAATATATACTTAAGATTGTATTGCCAAAAATGTCATAACTCCCAATTATAAAAAATATTTTGAAAAATTATAACTGCATCACAAGAAGATGAGTCAAAAAAGTGCTTCAATTTCCAAGAAAAAAAAAAAACAAAAAAAAAAAACATTAAATCAAAGCAACTTCGAGCTCTTTTCGCCATGATACATTTATTTTTTTCCAAATGCCATTTGGAATTTTATTTAAGGAGATCATTGTTGCCTATATAAACACTTTTGCTGAAGGAAATGTGCGAGTTCTATTATTATACCCTCAACTGGGTATACTAAATTTCCCACGAAGTTTTTAGTACCCAGAAGAAAATATTGGATACTTTAAAAAATATATAAATGTATATACTTAAATGATTAGTTTGACGTGCCGAGTAGATTTAGACATGTCCGTCTGTCCGTCCGTCTGTCCGTCCGTCTGTTTATTTTATTAGGAAGAACTAGTTGCTAAGTTTTAGAGATATCGGTATGAAATTTCGCACACGTCCTCGCCAAGAAGCTGTTGATTAGTTGGAACCACCGATATCGAACAAGTGTGAGATACAAACTGTACCATACAAACTGAACTATCCGAACCAAGTGTTGGTAAGGAAACTTTTGCATTTGACGAGATATCTTCACGAAATTTGTTACGAAATATTATCTAAAACAACATTGCAATCTCCGAAGAAATTGTTCAAAACGGATTACTATAATATTCATATATCTATCATACAAACTGACCGTTTCAAATCAAGTTCTTATAATAATTTCAAATTCAAAAATACGAACGACTCTGGCATTACATTGAAAATTTGATCCATAAGATATTTGAAAAATGTTTAATGCCTGCGAATAGATAGATGAACATAAAGTCTGTCGTCCAGAGGAAAAGTTCTACACTGTACTCAATGGTAGAGGTAACCAGATGTTGCCAAATCAATATTCAATACATAAAATCTTAGAGAAGAATGTACTCCATTGTAAAATGGTAAAACAATGGTTAGTCACCATTTCAAGATTTTGATATTAACTATACTTTGTGATCAAAAAAGTATTTTTGATAATGCCTATCGGTAATAATAGGCACAAATTCAACTAGATGTGTATTAGAACTTAGGAGTATTAAGTTTAAATATCGTTGAGATGATTCATTAATGAGTTTGGTTAACGTTGAAATTATACTAATCGAAATATCAAGTCCGGGTACTTCTTTGTCACAATGTAGCTACTTATAATGTGCAATACCATAATCATTAACGTTTGTTTTTTAAAGTCAAACAGTCATTAAGAAATATATTAACAGAGCCTATCCAAAAAGTATTTCAAGATGATGATATTTGAGATGAACCTATGGTGGAAACTCAAGATAGGGTTTAAAAAACTATAATTACCGAACCATACTCAGCGAAGAGTACATCAAAGTCCTTAAAACCTAACCATAAGTATACCCAAAACTGATTTATAAATCTTATAAGAGCTCAGTTTGAATGAATTAAAATTTTCTCCTTACTTTATTTTTTTAGCAGCCAATTTTTTTAAACAAATTTAATACCTAACTTGAATTTTATGCTAAAAAGAGGCTTTTAGAGACCTTAAAAACTAACGGTATTTTCTTCTCTAACAATCTGATGCGATTTCGAATGAACACTTTCTTATTAAAATTTGTTTTAATTATTTTTATGAAAGCGCCTTAACGCAACTTTTGTCTGCTGAAGGATAAAACATTTTTATTTATCAGTAAAAAATTTAAAAATTTGTAGGTTAAAGTAAAACCTTTTGAAGCTTTTAGTAAGAATTATTAGGTAATTTTTATTTTTGTTTTATTTTATTAAAGCTATTTTGTATTTTATAAACAAAAGAGCTAATAAACATTTTCCCGATATTTCTTTATTGGTTGTTGTTATTATGCATTTTGCTTTGAAAGACTCTTTGCATGCGGATCCACCAGTCAGTCCAGCATGTCATGCAATCAATTTGATATTTCCGATTCGCACACTAAATGCCTCACTTCACAAGCATTAACAACAACACGCCATTGCAGTGACTTTGGCAAAATGTTGCTGCAACATGTGTCTGGCAGCACAAAGCATTTTCGGAAGACGCGGCAAATGCATACAAATGTACAGAATATGTACATATTAATGGAAAATTCTCAAGCATTCGCATAAATTATTGAGTCAGCCGATTTTCTCCCACTACGCAGACGTGACTATGACAGCGGCGCAGTGAAGATACCGTAATAGCAGCTAGTCAGCTTTGATTTGCATAAATTAAAATTCTCGTGCGATTGGCAATGCGATTGCCGGTGGCAGCTTGTCGGTTAGCTGATTTAGCGGTTTAACCATTTTTTATCGATCCACATTGCCACTGACAAGCCGTCTTACTTCGTTGTTTTTGTAGTTTTTGTTGGTCTGGTGCGCTTCCGAAAGCAACTGCCAAAATAGACACGCGAGCTGCATTTCCCAATCGGAATTTTACGGAATTTCCTACTGACGAAATACACGCGCTAACTTAAAGCGTGTAGCGTTGGCGGATGAGAATGAACAAAATAAGCGGAGGCAGAGGCCGCGAAAAGTTGGCGTATTAATTGGCTGTTACAGGCGTTTAGTTACAGTTTGATTCGGCTATGATATGTCAATCAAGTCGGCAAATGATTAAGTCGTTCCAGTAATGCAATTTCTGGGCAGTAACGGTAGTAATCTAACTAATAACGGTAATAATCATATGACTTTGTTGTTATACTTCACTTCGGTCGATTTTTGGGTTGGTCGTCAGTGGCCATTAAAAACGTTTTCGGCTTAAACTGTAACTCTATCGCCCGAAAGTGCATCGCAAACAGTTTGAAAAAATAAAACAACAACAAAAAGCGAAATGCGCTACCCAGCAGCATGCAGCAACAAGGCGCTAGGCGAACATGCCTAAAGCGCAGCGCGCGTATTTCTTTGGTGTGTCGAAGTGCAACAAAAATTAGTCACGATTCGTGTGTTGCCAGCGCTGCCCTGACGTTGCAACTTGCCGCGCTTTATTTGATTTTTATTTTTCATTTAATTTTTATTTTTTATTTAATTTTCGTGTTCTTCGTGGATATTGCCGTTACGGATGCGCTTTGCGCAGCTATTGTTGCAGCTGTTAGGCGCTTTGGCAATATGCACCGCTTCTTTTGCGATTTTCATTTTTACTTTTTTGTTGTTATTGTAAATTTGATGCGCTGCTGGGCACAGGCGTAGCCGAAATGCCCGTTGTTCTGTCGCAAAGATTGCCGCATGCAAATACTTGTGGCGCAGCAAATGTGCAGACAACTGTTTGTGGCATGTTCAGCAGCTTGTATGCGATGGCCTTTTACATCCATGCATCCAACCACATACACACACATATATTTGTGCAAAAACGCTAAGTTGTCATTCCACTTGTTCGTTGCCGCTGGCAAATGTCAACTATTTAAACCGCATTAGTTTTCATTGTTATTATTATTATACTTTAGATTGTTGTTTTTATCGCTTTCCGTCGCTCTCACCTCTTCGGTTGGGGGGTTAGCCTATTTTCCACGAGTTCACTCGCCTTCGTGCGATATGTTGTCAATGTTGCCAACAGTTATGTCAAATATGCACACGAACACACATCGCGACTGTGGTGTGGGATTCTCTTTATGACAGCCGAGTTGCAGAATTTTATGACGGAACTGACATTTGCAGATGCTGATGATGTAAATACTGACAGCGTATGCTTAGATAATTAAAAATAGCATGGCGAGTTAGTTAATTGCAAGCTATTTTTAGTGAGTGTCGATTAATCGTACAGCTTATAATTAAACGCTGATAAGTATTACTTAAGCTGCCCAGCTATTGAGTCATCTTATATGTGATAATTGCTGGCAGTTAATTGGATTTGTAGTAAGCGGATTTAGTTTGCATGAAGTTTCAATCAAATTGCCCACATTTCTTCAGCAATTCACGAAATAATTTCAGCAGCATAATTAACGTGGTAGCGGATTTTTTTGTGCCTGATCTGTCAGTCATTGACGATGATCGAAGAGCGGGGGCTGTCAGGAATAAAATGCTTGGCAGGTCATCAAGAAATTGCTACTTTAATGATATATAAACTTTTCTTAATTAGTATTTGCCTTATAAGCTCCTATGCCACTCAAAGTGCTACTTGAGGTTGAGAAAAATATTAAAAAATAGTTAAAGTGTTACTAATTTAGTTATTTAATTAGCTGTTTAACATTTTAATATGCTTTCGAGTGTATAAAAAATATTAGTAAGAGATTTTTTGTTGCTTTTTTTTTAGTTTTGAGCAGTGGGTGCTAAGATATGTTTTTTCATTAACAAAATTTTATGAATAAAACAAATTGCTTGCAAAAGTATCATATACAGCCTTGCCGCAAAAAATAATTGCCAATTTTATTCCTTCGCCGTTAGGGAGGTGAATGAGTGCAAAGATAGGAACCAGCGGTTCGGAATTTTAATTAACTTCTGCGTAAAATATAAAGGACAGAGTGGGCTTTTTTTTATTAAATAACAAGAAGCGTAGCTAGGTAGGTAACAAGAGGGCAACGATCCGAGCTTGGACCTTTACGCTTAAACCCTTTTGGACTTTCCTTCAAACTACATGAAGTGACTTAAGTTATTGATACAATTGGGTTAATGGCGGGAGACCAATTGATTTTTGAAGGCAGTTTTTAGTTTTCCGCGCGGTGTGCTTCGGATTATTGGCCTGCTAGACAGCGATGTCCGAAATACCTACACCTAAATCTTTCACAAAGGGAACTAAATGAGTCCTCAGATTGTCAATATAAGAGTCCGCTAACATTCTACCCTCAATTCTGGCTACTCCTCCAATACCGTTAGTGGTCTTACAGCCCTACACCATAATTGAGCCGCCTCCAAATTTCAGTGTAGGCTAAACGTGGTGCGATTGTAGCTTCATGTTCATACTTTTCCAAGTTCACTCGCGACCATCTGATCCTAGACGGTTTATCTTGGTTGTGTCCGTCCATATAACCTTTTTCTGATCCTTGTAACATTTTACAGATGAGTGACGCAACTTTTTGTGCCTCTCTGACAGCAATAGCTTTTTACCCTTTGCACGTACTCTGAGACCGCAGAAACTGTCACCGGGCTTGTCGCTGAAAGATTACTTCCACTGCATTTTTATATTTACCACTATGAATTCCCCTCAAAAGCTCCCTCTCTTAAATTTTACTTAGCTTTCTTCTGCAGGCTTGTTTGCCGACGTAAATTTTAAAGTTTGTGCCTTATTTTGCTTATAACCCCTACGGAAACATCACGTTTTCTCGATAAGTTAAGTAATACTTAACCGGAGGTTCCGTATGATAGTCTTTCCCCTATTTTACCTCTGGATTTTTTTAATAAGGTTTATATCTTGGCTTACTCTTCTGCGTTTTCTTTGTCGAAAATGTTCCTGTGGCCAAAGTATGGACATGTGCAGTTGACCTGTAAGTGAGCTTAAAGCTTTCCTGCAGTCATTGACTACACTGAAATGAGTCTGTGGCATCGACAACGCCAGCTATGGCATCTGGCTATCCGTGTATATGGTTGCTTTCTATATCTTCCCATAGTTATTCAATGGAACTCCTCATAGCTTCTTTCATGCCTAGCACTTATGTTTGAGAGATAGTAGATGTGCTTGCTAGTTATAGAGAGAAAGCAATATCATTAAAGTATGCACCCACTATTACTACGCAGTTCATTTTATATCTGTTGAAAATTAAGACTGTACCATCCTCCCTTGCGAGACATCTTCTCTATTACCGTCTAAAGCTATCCTCAACCGATAATGACTATTAAAATCTAGTCTTGGGAGGGTACAGTCTAATTTACTTAAGTTTATTCGTTTTGAGGCTTACAGATTTTAGTATCATCGGTTTGTTGTTTTTTATCATACCAATAATATACCTATAGCAGTCATAGCTCGGATTATCTTATATATGATTTATGCGCCGGAATACATATATGTACATTAGGTTAGTAAAAAAAAAAACTTGTAATTTTTTTAGCTTCGTACTCTGAAAAATAGGTCCTGAGATATCTCTAAGAAAGCCTCTACAAGCGTGAGCTCTTAATTTTAACGGAATGGTGCTCCGCCTTATAGCTTATCACTTTTCTTCGTACTATACAATTGAAAAATTCATATCTCGCTCCCAACTACATATTTGAAAAATAATTGCTCTACAAAATGGCTTTAACGATTTTTTCGTAAACCTTACCGTTTAACAGATATTAAAGATTGAAGTCTGATTAGTTTAAGGTAAACAATTTTTTTTTTATAAATTTTATATTTTAGTTCATAGTAGTTCCATAGGAGATTTTCTGCTCTGCAAAAATGATCTCTTTTTAAATTATTTACATTTTTCTGCGTAAAATATTCTTACGTAACAGAGCTTTAACTCCAACTTAAGCCAAACTTCCACAGTAAATAGATGCAGAGTTGTTGCTTTAAGTATTGTACTTAACATAATTTATACAGCCAATTACAAGAGTCGGAAGAATAACAGTAAAAATAATAATTTACGAAAAAGCTAGCTTACCACTCCAAGTGCAAAAATAAGAAAAAAAAAATTTCTAAAATCTCTTTTCCCTTCCCTTCTCAGCACACTATAAAACAAACTTCAACTTGACACTTCAAAACCACATAAATACCACTTAACATTTACCATTAAAGATAACTTAAGTTGCGTTTAAATAAAACCACGCGGTGAGCGCTTATCTGCGGCAAAGTGTGAACACATACATACATACATAAATATGTATAAACCTGCGAGCACATCTACTTATCATAATTCTTTGCAGCACCTTCGTGGTGAGCAGGCAACTTGAAGTGCAGAAAAGATGTACAAGTAATTTTAGCCAAACATGCAACCAAAAGAGATATACATACATACAAACATATCTGTGGTGCATGCAGACATTTGTTTTTGTTGTTGCTGCCACCATGGTTGAGCGTTTGAATGATGACTCTAGCGCAGTTGTAAAACAAACTTGACAGACAACAAAAGAAAAAAATATATGGTTGCTTGAGTTAGAAGGAGAGCGATACAGAGAGAGAGAGAGGGAGGTGAACAGTCAGCTGGCGCTGAGCAATAAATGTCAAAGAACGCTTTAGAAGGTGCCTCAATGTGGCACAAAAAAAAAAAAACAGAAAAATAAACAAAAAAAAAAAAAAATTAAAAAATGGAAAAAATAGAAAAAAAAATTTAAAAAAATCAAATAAGTAAGAAAAACCTCAAATAACCAAAGTTATGGCGAAGAATATCAAACGAACACACATAAAGAAAAACTATTTGTGGCAACAATAGCAACAGCCAATTGCCAGCAGGCAGGGGAAGCAGTTAGTTACTAGCAGCGCATCCAAACATAAATCTTTGGCAAAAGATCTTGGCATAAAATTTTAAGTTTATGATGCCGCAAAGCACAGTTGCAATAAAAACGGCGCATCTAAGTAAATCAAAAACGTGAGAAGATGCATGAAATGACTATTACAAAAACGAAAAACAGCAAAAAAGCGACAAAGAAGAAATTCCACAGCATGTTTTCCACCTGAAAAATAAACAAATAAATAAATAAAATAACCGTAATCCCCGCCACAACAGCAAACTCATTTCTCATGCAAACAATCGCCACTCGGCGGCTGCCACAGCGTATACGCAACCTGGCGACTGCCGGTGGCGCGGGGGCAAGCAGCAGCGCAAGGCAGTTAGGCGTTGATTCATTCATAGTTTTATACATACATACATATAAACACCGCGTGCATTTGCAATGTTGCAGCGTTAGTATTGACTTTGGTTGTGGCATCGTTGTAGCTGTGCTTGTTGCAGCGCTGCTTTTGTTGCTGTTACTGACCTACCTCCCATTTTAAGTTGGAATTGACAATTATTTGAATCGGTCGATCGAATTGCCATAAGTTCGGTGCAGGCATATGCATATGGACACATGCACGCACATACACACAAACACACTCGCATGGCTACGCGCATGCAACATTCGCTAAAAATAGGAGTGTTGCTGTGAAGCGAACTCTCGTTTGAAGATGCCACCAACAAACTGAGCGTGCGTGTTTTTATTGTTATTGTTGCTGTTAGTAGCTGGTTTTTGTATTTTTGTTGTTTCAGCATGCCACTATGTTTTATTTAGCAATATTGCAGTCAGTAGTTTTCAGTTCACACTCATTGCAGGCTGACCTACTAGGCGCACACCAACAAATCTGGCGAAAATATGTACGCGAGACTTATTGCTAATCTTACCTGAAAGCCTTTATGTATATTTGTTTGTTCATATGCCTGCAAAGCGCTGTGTTTGCTTTTATTGAATTTTATATTTTTCGCTTTTTGGTGCGCAGCGATTCCCTTCACTTTGTTGCTAATGATCATCGAAGTGTTGCTGACGACGTTGATTGGCCTGTTGTTGTTGTTGGCTAAAAAGATGATACTGATGACTTAATTTTTCACGTTTTGTGCGCTTTTTCGTTTAAGAAATGTGAGAATTTGTAAATTGCATAGACACCTAACTGCTATGAGGAGATTTCAGAGCAATGATGACTTTTTAAAGCTTTGACGTTTTTGAGATAACCTGTGACTCAACACAACTTGTGGGGAAGGGGGACCAGGTGCACTTTTTATAACATGAAAGAGTATAAAAAATCTTTTATTTGATTTTGATCGGTCTTTTTGTATGCCAGATATAGGATATAGTTGTCCGAACTGAACAATTTCTGCAGAGATCATAGTAGTGCCTTAGGCGAAAATCGGTGCCAAATTTGGTGAATACGAGTATACATAATCAAACAAAAAAGTTTTTCATACGAGGACTTGAATTGTAATGATCGTTTATCGATATCGGCGATTTTGACAACTGAGCAGCTCCTTGATAAAAGAAACACTGTTTCAGGTCGAAATCTGAAAATTTCGGGACAGGTTCGGTTACTTACAGACGGACGAATATAGCTAAATCAGTTTCGGTCTCCTAAAAGGTTTCTTTTGAGCTAGAACGATTAGTTTGCCATCAACTTATGTCGGTTGCCTTAGGTTATTATAATTTGACCTAACGACTAAAACTAAACTAAATCCGGTATTGAAATTTCTATACAAAGGAAAATCAAAAAGGAAATTTAAATAGTATTTTAGTCCTAGAGATCCTAAGTATCTCGATATTTAATTTACGAAAATATTTTGTTCCTAACGTTACTATTTTGTACACACTTACGTAAATACATATATACCTTCCTCTCCAATTTCAGTTTCTCCTCATATCGCTACTAGCTGTAGCGCAAAGCGCACGCTTGGACAACAAATACCTGCCTCCACCGGCTAGTGCAGCGAGCGCGGGTGGCGGTCCGGGTCTGCAAGGTCCAGGCGGCAGTAATTTCGGACTTGGCGGTTTTTCAGGCGCTGGCGGTCCCAGTCGCCCCATAGGCGGCGGTGGTGCACCCGGTGGTTTTGGTGGCGGCAGTGCGCCTGGTGGTGGTTTTGGTGGTGGCGGGCGTCCTGGTCCGTCGGGACCTGCACAACCTTCTGGCCCACCAATACCAATATTGTCGTACGTCAACGAAAATGACGGCGATGGCAATTATCGCTTCAGCTACGAAACCGGTAATGGCATTAAGGCAGAAGAGGAGGGCACAATTAAAAATAAGGGCTCAGAAAATGAAATTGCCTCTGTAATGGGCACGTATTCGTATACAAATCCGGAGGGTCAACTTGTTGAAATTTCGTATCTTGCTGATGAGAATGGCTTCCAGCCATCTGGAGATGCTCTGCCAACCCCACCACCGATTCCAGAAGAGATTGCTAAGGCTTTGGCAGCGCAAGGTATCTCTGTAGCACCTGGCGGCGGCTACACCGGCGGACCTGGTACTGGAGCTGGTGGTGAGTTAGCTGTCACATTTAAAGTGTGATATAAAAAATTTCAATCGAATTGATTGTTAAAATTTGATGCCTGTTTCCACCTAATTACTTCTAAAGTTGTTAACTAATTAAACTTAATGGTGTACTTAATAGCATATGGCGGCGCAGGTGGTGGAGCCGGAGCTGGCGGTTATGGCGGAGCCGGACGTGGCGGTGCTGGTGGTATGCTATTGAGAAAAGTAAAAACCCATAAATCTTCAAATAATTTCTTTCTCCTCCCTTTTTCTTAGGTGGATATGGTGGAGGATCTGGAGCTGGCGGTGCACCAGGTTTCGGTGGCGGCGCTGGTGGACGAGGACCTGGTGGAGCTCCAGGTTTCGGTGGAGGTTCTGGTGCTGGAGGTTCAGGCTTTGGTGGTGGTGCTGGCGGTCGAGGACCAGGAGGTGCGCCAGGTTATGGCGGTGGTCCTGGTGCTGGTGGTGCTCCAGGTTTTGGTGGTGGAGCTGGTGGTCGTGGACCAGGAGGCGCACCTGGATACGGTGGAGGTCCAGGAGCGGGTGGTGCACCAGGCTTTGGCGGTAGTCCCGGTGCAGGCGGAGCTCCAGGTTTTGGAGGTGTTGCTGGTGGTGCAGGTGGTCGTGGACCCGGCGGACCAGGAGCAGGCGGATTCGGTGGTGGAGCAGGTGGTGGTCGTGGTGCTGGAGGTGCAGGCGGAGCTGGTGGTGGATATAACTATGGCCCCGGCGGATCAGGTGGTCCAGGAGCTGGAGGAGCTCCTGGTTTTGGTGGTGGAGCTGGAGGTCGTGGCCCTGGAGGACCTGGCGCTGGTGGCGCTCCCGGTTTTGGTGGTGGCGCTGGTGGTCGTGGAAGCGGAGCTGGTGGTGCTGGCGCTGGAGGCTATGGTGGTGGTCCCGGTGCTGGTGGTGCACCTGGTTTTGGTGGTGGTGCTGGAAGACCCGGAACCGGAGGTGGTGCACCCGGCTTCGGAGGTGGTGCTGGAGGTCGTGGAGCCGGTGGAGGGGGTAGTCAAGGAGGTTATGGCGGAGGTGCTGGCGCGCCTGGATTTGGCGGCGGTGCTGGTGGTGCACCGGGCTTTGGAGGTGGTGCTGGTGGTCGTGGTCCCGGAGGTCCAGGAGCTGGTGGTTATGGTGGTGGTCCCGGTGCTGGTGGTGCACCTGGCTTTGGTGGTGGTGCTGGAAGACCCGGAACCGGAGGTGGTGCCCCTGGCTACGGCGGTGGTGCTGGAGGTCGTGGAACCGGTGGAGCGGGTGGTCAAGGCGGTTATGGCGGAGGTGCTGGTGCGCCTGGATTTGGCGGCGGTGCTGGTGGTCGTGGACCAGGTGGTGCTGGCGGTGCACCCGGCTTTGGAGGCGGTGCTGGTGGTCCCGGTGGACGTGGGGGTGGTGGCCCTGGCGCTGGCGCTGGTGGTTTCGGTGGTGGTCGCGGCGGTGCTGGTGGACCTGGTACACAGTACGTGCCACCAGCTACAGGTGGCGCTCCCGGGGGTGGACCAGGTGCTCCCGGTCGGCATGGGAGTGGTGAATTCAATCCGCAAACCGGCTATAATTATTAAAATGTCGGAGTTGATGTCAAACCTCGAGACGATCGCCCTCCACAATACGCTGACGTTATTCCAAAATACGCTGCCCATTATACACCTAAATACTCATAAGTGCGCACTTACTTGAATTTGCGACAGTAAATTTCGGTCCTTAGGACCAAATGTGCCTCTTTAGCGTTAATTTATTTTCGCAAGCTAATACTGCTTTCTCAATCACTCAAATCTTCAGTTCATCTCTTAATTAATGCCATCCACTATACATCCTACTCTAACTTACTATAAACAAACTTGTGTACATTAATATTTGTATAAACCGTTATATAATAATAATTCGTTTAAGAAAGTGAATATTTTAAATGGCTAGTGAAGAAGAAGAAGACGAAATAATGAACCGTTGTAAAATTATATTTTTTCTGTGAATGTTAAAGCTATAATTTTTCTGTATGTAAATAAGTATATGTTTGATGTTTTATTTTCCTTTTCCATTTTTGTTAACATAATTGTTTTCTTTCTCTTTTTAATTGTAATGATTTCTATGTACTCGTACTTAGGAGAAACAAGATGTATAAATGAACGAATAAAACCATGTTCGAAAAATTAAGTATTCTTTGCGTGTTTTCCTGTATTAAATAGCAAAAATACAATATTCGAAAAAATGTGTAGAATGTCTTAATTAAGATCGAAGGTGGAGATATCTTGATTTACACTCTACAATATTAATTGTCTTACCCAAAGAAAATCTTCTTTTTAGTTCCGGAAATTCGCGGTCAGAAGCTCTGACATCGTCAAATTTTCAGAAATCTGCACTGTCAACAGGTGAAAGTGAATGTTCACCCTTCCATCAACTAAACGAAAGTGTTTTTTTTTTTTTTTTCAAAATCAACGCAGCGATTTAATACGCGGTCAATGTTAGGAATGATAAAGCAGTTTTCCAAGATTTTGAACATGGAAGGCTGTTGGTTTAACTGTATTTGTACAAAATTGTCAAATTTTGGTGCGGAAAAGTTGAATTTCGGAAAATTTTGATAATGTTCAAATGCGCTAATTAAAACTAAGAAGGAAGAGCTAAGCTTAGGTATAACCAAACATCTCATACTCCTGCAATTTGAAAGCATTAAAGCCACGGAAGTACCTTCATGGACATAAGGCTTCTAAGTTATATGGTGTCTGGGGCGAGTTTTCACCCGATTTTATATATACATCATTATAGGAAAAACACGCTCTCTCAATTCTATTAAGATAACTCACATATTGCCCGAGATATGCTGTATAAAGTCACCCCGATATTATGTATATGGGGGCTAAAGGAAGTATTGATCCGATTCAACCCATTGAGCCATTCAACTATCAGAAAAGGATTCTCTCGGAATTTCAGTTATATATCTCAGATATTGAACGATATTTTCGGCAAAAACTCAACTATAAGCACTGAGTCCACAGTACCTAGGGTCTTAAACAGTTTTAATTTTTCTTAGTCATAAGGCACAATTCGTGCAAAGTGGAACGTAAATTGTGTTCATGGGAAGTATGAGTGGCTGTAATCCGATTTCGCCAATTTTGACACCCTAATACAAAACTGTCCGAGAAATAATACGTAGCAAATTTGGTGTGGCGCGTTTCGAGATAAGTGATTTCACCTGAAAGTGGGCGGTAACATTGTTCGTCTTAATTTTTTGCCAAGAAATGTGCATACGTAGTTTCGTCATGTCAGAAAGACAGACAGTCACCCGGAGTTCAACTTTTCTCGTCATCCTGACCATTTACACATATATTATATATAACCTATTTCGATTAGTTTTAGGTGACACATACAACCGTTAGGTGAATGAAACTATTTTATTCTCTGTAGCAACATGTTGTAAGAGTATAAAAATGAACTAGGCTTAGCTTCTTTTTCTCATATTTTTATTTCGCAAACCAAAATTATAATTATAAATTTTGTTTTATCTCTTTGATCGACTAAAAACGGATTCCATGGAGCGGCAGTTTCAGTTTGGGGAACAAGAAAAAATTAGACGAAGTCAAATCCGGTGGACAAGATGGTTGATCGATGGTATTCTATGCTTTCTGGGCTTTAAATTCGGTCACAATCGTCATTCAATGCGATGGTGCATTATGATCGTGAAAATTCATGAATTGATCTTCCACAATTCCGGCCGTTTTCTTTCGGATGTTCTTGCGCAAACGCCTTAATACGAATATATAACTTCTTACTTGCCTTTCGGAATAAATTCATGAAGCACCAAATCACGAGTACCGAAAAATACACTGCGCATCACTTTGATTTTTGAGCGGCTTGAAGGGTTTTGTTTTGATTTCGGCTCGGTTTTTCCCCTCCATGATTATGGGATCGGTATTTGCACGATCAAGCATACCAAAAGAGGCCTATTTACGGTGCTCTTTAAAAAAAAATTCAGCTTTATCGTGAGCAGTCGAGCAGGAACGCGTTTAATACCCAAAATATCCACCAAAATCATTCGACCGAACTCGCGGGCGATATCGAGCTCTCTCAAACTTTCCTGGCGATTTTCAAGCATCATATCCTTCACTTGATTAATATTTTCATCAGTTGAATTGTTCCAAGTACGACCTATACAAGCTGAACGTTTAAAATAAAATTTTTTATGGAAACTTTTGAGTTTGTGAAGGTTATTTCAGCTTTGATACAACCGAAGTTAACGTTTTTCTTTTTTTTAACAGATTGATAAATTATGTGACGAAAAAAACAATAAAAATAATAAATCTTAATATTATTTGTAAAAACTTCGAACATTATTTCTCTGAAGCGCAGCATAACTTTATCCGTATTATATTCAGCAATTCACTAATAATTATTTCGGATTTCATAAATGTACCTGAATCAATACCTAAAAAATCGAGTTGCCATTTGTTTGATTTGTATGTCCCATGCGAAAAGATGCAAAGTGGCCTGAAGCCTCTTAAGTGTGCACCATCTTCATTAAGTAATAAAACATAAGATTTTTAAGAACTGTGATTAGCAATTAGTTGCACAAATAAAGCCTTCTATGCTCAAATGCCTTTGGGGATCTTGTAATAAATTTTAATTTGATTGTGGTTGAAAGCAGTAATAACAACACACACACACAAAGTGTTGGCAGATGTTAATTTGTGGAATACAGTCTGCAGATCCGACGCCGATTCCCACACATTGCAACAAAATGTAATATGTTGTATTGCACGATCAATAAATGAATTATATAATGAAACGATGAATGAAGGTGGCTAACAGAGACGTTGAAGAGAATATTGAAGAGGCGCAAGTCCGGCATGTTGTTGAACTAACCCGCTAATTACACTCTTACACTAGAGCAATAAGTCACGGTGGAATGATGGGGCAGTGGTATGAGTAAATAGAATTCGAGTTTTGGGAGAGCACTTACGTTCATTAGGTAGGGTTGTTATTTTTACTGTTCATAAAATATATATACTCTTACTCTCCCTGTTTTGTTTAGTTCTTTTACTGAGTGTGAAAACAAGACAGTAGTCATTACCCTGACAATTATGTAGTAAAATCCCTCAGATGATTTTGAAATCTAAACTCGAGTGAGTCCGACAGAATTGCTGGTTCACATCCCGATTGGTACTAAGTTTAAAAAGCAATGATACTGCCAAAAATATGTAATACCGCTAGCGTCGATGAGCTGCGGGCAGAACTGACAAAATACATCAACCATACGCTGATGGCGTATATGGAAAAATTCTTATGGAAAGCATTTCCCGATGAAGGCATATCTACCAGATAAAATTTTAGTATATTTTGAACCGTTTTTGATCTGTGCCAGTATTTACAGCAAGTTTACATGAGCAATATCTGACACTGCTACAAATCTTTCACTTTAAAGTTATGTATAAGTCAAGTAAAAATGAAGATATCGAATTAAAACCCAACAGTGATTAAAATAGCTTTATTAACATAACTATGATTTGTTAAACCTCAAACTAATGGAGATTCCCATGAGGTAATACTTAATCAGGTGGTTCCGTGGGAGATATTTGAGTTGGAGGTATGGAGGTTTATCGGATGAAAGTTACAGTTCTGCACTCCGGCTTTCGGTGCTTCCTATACCACTATGCTACTATAAGAAAAAAATGTATAGGATCATACCAAAATAATTAGGCTTACAACAAGAATTGATTTCCAGAAAACCATCTCTCCGTGCAAGTGATAACATCAGTAAGTATTTACTGCCTAAGTGACCTGTCACTCAGTAGAAGTGAAGTTAGTTTGTTTCGGACGACCCTCTCCACTGCTGCGCCGCAACACAAGACCCTTCTGGCTGATATGCGAAACGGGGTAATGCGCTTGATTGTTGCTAGGCTGTTTAAATGTTGACTCCGGAGTTGCTCGCCGATGCATAAGAGGTAATCTCCGCGGCTTTTCCAATAGCAAAAATTTCTGCTTGAATAAATATTACCTTTAAGTCTTTTAAATAGAACCATCCTAACCTACATTCCTATTTTTATGGGCAATGTCTGCAAAATATTTTCTGCTTCTATATTATGCTTATCATTCTTAAAAGTATACAAACAAGCATTTATACTTTATTGCTTCGCATGCATTTAATTATATCAATTTAAATATGTGGTGATTATATAAAATATGGCATTTGTTTGTTAAAAAAAAACGAAGACGCTAAGTATTCGTCAGCGAGAATGTTGCAAGCCAACGGCAGGCGTCGATGAATAAACATCTGTGTATATACAAATATGCACTGACTTATAGTTATGCATGAATGTGAAACTTGCTCATCTCTATCTGGCTTAGTTACCTCATAATTTGGTGCAATTCGCTACAACAATAAAAAACACACATCAAAAACTATTTTTGTGCTGCTTTGATTTTTTTGCATGAAAAGGCAAAGTTCAAAGTTTTCAGGTTTATCGCTCACTTTAATACTCACTGCGATGCACTTTTCATAGCAAGAAAAATACCAACATACATACATATATACATAACATGTATGTGTGTTGCGGACGAGAAGAGTAACGGCGTTTTAAGTAAGTGACTGGTGTTGCAAGCAGCGGTCGCTTAAACTGTTGGAGGTGTTTGCCCATAAAATATACTTTAAAACACACACTTGCTTGCTTGTAGTAGTAGCGGTGGGTGTGAAGGGTCCAATTTTAGGCTGTTATACAGTGTTTGGACACGCACTAAAAGGAATAGTTACTGAGCGGTGGTTGCAGTAGCCAGATTGCAAAATTGCAAAAAAAAAAAAAAAAAAAAAAAAAAAAAAAAAGTTTATAAGTAGATTTCAGTGTTTTGGCTAGATATAGGTAGGTAGGTGGGTATACATATTAAATTTATTTCCAAATAATCTAAATGGTCCTTTGGTTAAAGGAAACATTCAATATGGCACTACAATACTCTGTTTTCAAATTCATCTAAGCACCAGAGATATCGGGTAGGAGAAAGTAGTCTTTTCGTATTTCTAAGCAAGCTTCAAGTTTTTTTTTTTTTGTATTTATAATGAACTTTAATGAACCAAATATCTACCATTTTGGTCGCGCACTTTTTGCCATTTTCCGCTAGAGACATTATTCCATCAGTGTAAAACTTTTCTTGGTTTCTCGGCGAAAAACTGCGACAAGTAATTTTCACAGGCTTCTCTTTAAGCCAACTTTACTCCATTAAGGGAGTTCTGCATTGACTAAAACAAATGGTAGTTAGATTATGCAAGGTCAGGGCTATATGGTGGATGCATCAAACCTTCCCGGCCAAGCTTTCCCAGTTTTTACCGAGTCATCAAAAAAGTGTGGTCTAGCGTTGTCCTGACAGAAGACGAATCCTTCTCTGATCAGTCCTAGCCATTTTTTTCGATTGCTTGCTTCAATCTAATCAGTTGTTGTCGTTCCCTTTTATCATTCGCTTCAGAAATGGGTCGATTTCATTTCCTTTCAGCACAGAATCGAACCAATATTTGTGCTACATGGACTGATCAGCATCGTCTCCATAACCTTCACAAATTTCATTGGTGGCTTTTGAGGGATTCTTTCCTTTTTTATACAAAAATTTGAAAATATAGCGAATTTCTTCACTATTTTTTATTCATTTTTGACCAGCTGTAACTTTTTCCAACTTCTCCGCATTTAATTTTAGATAAGTGAAGTGAGAAAATAGCGAACTTTTCTTGCTTAAAATCTCACCTTTCAAATACTATGTAGTATGACACAGTGTGACTGGTAGCACTGGATATGAACTGCAACGACATCGTTTGACAGAATACGAAAAAAACTTTTTCGACTACCCAATATTACGACTTACGACCTCCCGTTTACTTGCGTATAATATCATAGAAAAAATTGTATTTAGCAAATCTTGCAAAAGATTATTGAAAAAGTTTGCGCATCACGTCATACTTTCCCACAGGTATCGTTTCTAACGCAAAATCCACAAAAAGGCAGACCCCATAATCTGCGCCAAGTACCGTGGTATAAACTTCCTCAAAATCGCACATAAGGTTATATCGAGCGCATTGTATGACAGATTAAACGGCACCGTCAAAAAACTGGTTGGACCTTATCAGTGTGGCTTCAGGCCTGGAAAGTTAACCACTGACCAGATATTTACCATACGCAAAATCTTGGAAAATACCAGTGAAAATAGGATCGACACACCACCTCTTCGTCGATTTTAAAGCTGCTTAGGACAGCACAGAAAGAGCTGCCTTTAAGCCGCTATCTCTGAATTTGGTACGCTCGAAAAATTAATTCGTTTGTGTAAACTGGAATATCAAGAGCACTCGTCAGGATCGAAAAGCACCTCTCCAAGCCGTTGGTTGACGACGCTCTACCTTCAATCTACTGTTGGAGAAAATAATTCGAGCTGGAGACCTGAATAGAGAAGGTACAATCTTCTACAAGAGAGTACAACTGCTGGAGTATGTCGATGGCATCGATATCGAGAAGGTCCTGTCTACACTTGGCATATCCAGTTGGCGCCAAACAGCGTAAAGGAGAATTCCTACAGTCTAGGAATTCTTTCGAGCTCTTATTAGTATCATGTTGATTGGTAGCACTTTTGGCATAAAAATTTACCTGTGACGCTAACCAAAGCGATTTACACATTCGATGTGCTATATTTTGAATCTATCGCCGACTTATGTAATTGCAAGCTACTAAAAATTAAATAAAATAATTTAAAATTTTAAAGTTATATATTACTTTATGCAAATTGCACTTTGCTGTAGACTAAATCACCATAAAATATATTTAGCATCCGCTTTTTATTTATTTGTTTCTAAACTCTTCAAAACAGTTATCCATTGACATTTGATCACTATGCCTTTGTCACGTTTTTGTTATAAAAATCCGAATGCGCACACATTTCAGTCGTTTGAGTCTTCTTATTCACATCTTCACTGAAGTCGCACGAGAAAAAAGTGCGGCAAGTAAACTTGAAATGAATAACAAATATTGTTAAAGCAAAAATGTTGTTGCGTCTTTTTTGTTTAATTTTATAAGTTCTTAGTGCAGACGAGTTGATTGTAATTTGTTTACACGAACTGAAGTTTAGAGTTGGTACGACCCCGCTAAGCTAGAGGTGAGGTTCGCAGCGAGAATTATATAAAACAAGAATACAAACTTCGTTCTTCAGTGGCGGTAAAGTATTTTATCGTAAAATCAATTACAGAAATTTGGTTAATTAAAATGTACTTTGTTTGATGTGTGTCATATGCGCTTAGCCCATGCAAGTTTTATAAAGTACATCCAAAATATAAGTTGATGATTTCCCGTTTCTAAGAAAATAAATATCTTTTCGAGAACATGTTCGTAAAATAAATCAAAAATTATTATCAATGAGTTTTTATGAAATTATTTTAGACAAATAGCGCATCTTTATTAAAAATTACAAAAAAATAACTCAACGTTTTCTAACCCCAAGCTGGAAAATACGAAGATCTTCGTCGCTTTCCGTTCCCATTTGAGGATTTCCAAACTTCCAGTTGATATTACACCGTATAGTCTTGAATAAAGTACAGTTTGGTGCCGCAGATGAGCATATCAGCCAACGATCACCTTAGTCTCCATAAATGTGGCAAAAAATAGTAAAATTTCTTAAATTTAAGTTGCAAGCGAAAACCCATTCGACGAAATATTTTTTTCTAGGTTGTTATTACAGTCAGTGGCATCTGTGCCAAATGTCACATCAAAATAATCATTAGTGTTTGGTATATGCTTGTCTTTCTGAAGTACATAAGGTGCATTCGGCGATTTTTACGATGATAGAAATTATTCAACAAAGAAGTTAAATTAAATTTTGTGAGAGGAATCAACTTTCTGGAACCTTCGGAGACAATTGTTTGTCGCGATTAAATACCTTTTGATTGGTACACATGATTTAAAGAGAGTCAGAAACATGTCAAGGATAGCCATCAACTTCAACAAAATAAAGGAATTGGTGCTTGAGAAGCGACAATTAAAAGACAGAGATCTTACTGGCGTTGTTAGAACATTAGAAGAAACAGTTAAGACCATTTTGAAAGCACATTGAAGCCTAAGAAAAGTGAAAGCACGATTGGTTTGAAAATCACAAATTTTTTTCGAAAAACAGCATCGCATTAACGTCTGTGAAACATTGCTTTCCGACTACCAGAAAGTCTTGACACGTATTATTACTGGTGATGAGTCTTCAGTCTATGCTTACGACCCGGAAACAGACGATCAGTGGGGCCGATATAGACGCAAAGGTGAGCCGAATTTAAAAAAACCACGTCAAAGCAGATCAAAAATCAAGGTTATGTTGACAGTTTTCTTCGATTATCGAGGTGTGGTGCATTCCGAATTCCTTCCGACCGGCCAAACTGTCAAAAGGCATACTCTTTGACGATTATGCGTCGTTTGGGTGAAGCTATTTGTAAAAAAAGGCCGGATTACGATATGCACTGTCGCTTGCTGCATTGATTCTTCGTAATTTTTTTTTTTTAACTTTTCAACCAATATCGTGCTGCAACCACCGTCTTCGCCTGAGTTAGCTCCATGAGACTATTCAGCAAACTCGATTGACTCCAAATTAAAACTGAGTATTTCTAAATACACTTGTTATACAATGACCTACGATCTTTTTGATTGGTTGAAAATTGTCAATTTGGTATTAAGGGGGTATTCTACTCTAGAATTTTAAAATATTCGATTTTTTTTCATATATTTAAAGTTTAGACTTTCAGAAATATGTCCTTGGAAGGATTTTTCAAAATTCGACTTATTTTCTGAGATACAGCCGATTTTGTGAGGTGGCGTCCCTGTTCATTAGAATTGTCTCCTAAACTTTAAACGCGTTTTTCTCGAAAATACTTTCTTCCACACGGTACCGGCATTATCTCAAGTTCTATATAACTGATTTACTTGAAATTTTGTGTGAACCTTTTTTTATATAATCCTTAATCGTTCCTACCGGCATCGTGTCAAAATTTTTGTTTTTAATATTTTAAAAAAATTCAGGAAGTTCAAAAAAAAAGCGTAAAAAACTATTTTTATTTTCAGATAGTCGCCATTTAAAAAAAAAATTTTCGTGCTCCCGGACTTTAAAAGCATTCTTACTGATTAAGAATTTTTTTTTGATTTTTTTTCAGACCACCAGGAGAGACAGGATCAATGTCACCAGGATGCGCAATTTTTTTTTACACCTGTCTCTCCACCCCCTTCTAATTACTTTAATATTTAATATTTTTTTGTAAATTTTTTTTTTGTATTCTTAAGATATCAATAAAAACACCATAAAAAATGGACTGTAAAAATATATTTTTGTGTTTTTTTGTAATAAAATTCAAAAAACTGCTCAAAATTTGATTTCTAGAGTAGAATACCCCCTTAAAAACCGACCATTTTCAATTCACGAAAATCGCCTAATTTTTCATGCGTCACACTGGTATTATAGCCTTTTAACGTGAATCGCATTGAAGGCTATTCCGGAAATTGACTTTAACAACTCTTTCGGTTATTTAAAAAACGTTGGCACAAGTGGATTACTTTGAGTGACATAGATTATGAAGAATAAATAAAGAATTTTAAAATTATGAACAAAGTTGTACTATTTTTTGTCGATTAATGTTTGAGTTATTGTATCTGTGGCAACCCTAGAGAGTGATGACAACTGGCAGCACCATCGATGCGAATGGAAAACGAGCGAGGAGCGAGTAGAGTAATAACGAGGGTCATCGAGTGCGCAGTTAATATAGTAGAGTCATCGAGTGCGCAGTGAATACATACGCTATTATATATTATATTACACAATACTGATACACTGAATATATGAAAAGACTGAAACTATACTGTGTATTATTTGGTAGTCAATACAGTGGTGACGAGAATGGGATAACAAAAAGGAAAAGATAAACGAATCGGAAAGGGTGGAGAGGAATTTTTTTTTGCAGATAACTGCGCAATTCAGCGAGTCAAAAAAAAAAAAAAGCAACAGGTAGTGTGTGAGAGCGACTGAATTTTGCCTGCGCAAGTGCGAGTGCGCGAAGAAAACTTAAAGAAGAGAAAACTCCGCATTCAGTCACATAAGCATTAAATTGCAAGTTGAAGAAATTTGAGAAAAAAGAAAATTCGGCATTGAATTGCATAGGCATTAAATTGCATAGGCATTAAATTGCATAGGCATTAAATTGCAAGGTGAAGAAATTTGAGAAGAGAGAAAATTTGGCATTAAATTGCATATACATACAAACATAAAGGCATAATTTTACTAAGAAAATGATGAATCCCAGTGTGGCACCATTTCTATGCGACGTGATGGACAAGTCGATAATCCGAACAGAGTGGGAAAAATGGCTTCGATCGTTTACGCTGTACTTAGAAGCAGAAGACATTACCACTGCGTCTAAGAAAAGAAGTAAACTGCTACATCTTGGCGGCGCTCAATTACAAGAAGTCGCGTATAATATCCCAGACGCGCTGGTAGAAGGAAAAGAAGGTGTAGATCCATATGAGGTGCTCGTGGGTAAATTGACACAACATTTCTCTCCAAAGAGGAACTCGACGTTCGAACGACATCTATTTAGGTCCCTGAAACCAATGGAAGGGGAAACCCTAAATAAATTCATTTTAAAACTAAGAGGTCAAGCTGCTAAATGTCAATTCGGTAAGACCGAGAAAGAAGTTATAGAAACGAATATAAAAGATAAACTCATCGATGTATGGGCACCAATAGATTTGAAAAAACGACTCCTGGAAAAAGAACATGATTTAACGCAGGTGGTTGAAATGTGTCAGATACACGAATCAATAAAAAGCCAAACGACAACAATGGTTTCTGACGTAGTGCCACTAAACGTAAACAAAATCGCTAACAAAACTAAGTTTGATACTGCTGAATGCGATAGATGCGGGCGTAAAGGGCATACGAGTAATGACTTTAACTGCCCGGCTAAGAATGCTAAATGCAATAAATGTATGCTACAGGGTCATTTTGCAGTGAGGTGTAAAACAAAAAGGGTCAAACGTGAGCACGGAAGTGGTAGTTATGATAACCTGAAACGGCGGCGCATGGCAGCATCTAGAGTGCGCTGCATAAATGATGAGGGTGAGATGAGATCTGAAGAAATGCGGGAGTTCGACTGTTTTAAAATTGATGATGATATGAGCGATGAGAGGATTAGATGCTCTGTTGGTGGCCGAACGATTGACATGGTAATAGATTCTGGGTCTCGATTTAATTTAATAAGTGAAGGAGATTGGTCGGAGTTACGAAACGGACAGGCCGTAGTGTGGAACATCCGGTCCCACTCTCCAAATCAATTCAAAGCGTATGCCGCGGATAAGCTTTTGAAAGTGTTGCAGGTATTTGACGCGCCAATCGCTACAGCTCATACAGAACTGATTGCTACCTTTTATGTTATTGAAAAGGGAAGTCAATCACTCTTAGGGCGGGACTCAGCAGTAAAACTTAATGTTTTGAGAGTAGGGTTAAATGTCCATCGAATTGAAGATAAAGAGCCATTTCCAAAAATTAAAAACATTAAAGTTAGTTTAGCAATAGATTGTAGTATCCGGCCGGTCCAGCAACCAATAAGACGCATTCCGATTGCATTAGAGACGAAAGTGGCGGAAAAGATTGATGAAGCATTACACCAAGACATAATCGAGCGAGTTCCAGGGCCAAGCTCGTGGATATCGCCGGTGGTCATAGTATTTAAACCTAATGGGGACGTGAGGCTATGCATTGATATGAGGCGCGCAAATGAGGCCATACTACGTGAAAACTACCCTTTACCCACCTTCGACTCCTTCATGACAAAACTAAGACATGCAAAATTGTTCTCGAGGCTGGATTTAAAAAACGCATACCATCAAATCGAACTCGATGAGGCCAGCCGAGAAATAACGACGTTTATCACACACAAAGGGCTATTTCGGTACAAAAGGTTAATGTTCGGGGTAAATTCGGCACCTGAGATTTTCCAACGCATAATGGAAGAGTTGTTATCACCTTGCAAGAACGTTCTCAATTATATCGACGATGTCATCATATTCGGAAGCTCGGAACAAGAACATGACGAAGCAGTAAGGGACGTTATGCGAATATTTAATGCGAATGGTGTCGTACTAAACACAGGTAAATGCGCCTGGAAAGTGAAGGAGCTAAAGTTTCTGGGGCACATGTTATCGGAACAGGGGTTCACTGCCGATCCAGAGAAAGTAAAATTAATCGGGGAATTTCGAGCTCCAAAGACCAAAGACGAGGTAAGAAGTTTCCTAGGCCTAGTTACGTACATAGGGAAATTTATACCAAAATTAGCTGATATTACTGAGCCTTTGAGGAGTCTCCTAAAATCAAGTAGCACTTTCATCTGGAGTCACAATCAAGAACAGGCATTTAAAAAACTAAAAACTTATCTAGCGGAAATACCCAACTTAGCATTCTTCGATCCAAAGAACAGAACGCGCGTAATAGCTGATGCCAGCCCAATAGCCTTAGGAGCAGTCTTAATTCAATTCGACAGCGGTGGAGATCCGAAGATAATCACATACGCTAGCAAAAGTCTCTCAGACGTTGAAAAAAGATATTCGCAAACAGAGAAAGAAAGCTTGGCTTTAGTGTGGGCAGTAGAGAAATTTTATTATTATTTAGCAGGACTACAATTCGAATTGGTCACAGACCACAAACCCCTTGAAGCTATTTTTAAACCGACATCCAAGCCACCTGCCAGAATTGAACGTTGGCTTCTACGACTGCAAGCTTTCAAATTTAAAGTAATTTATCGTGCTGGAAGGGAAAACATAGCGGACCCCTTATCGAGACTAGTCAAGTTTTCAAGTAGTGACATATTCGACAGCAACTGTGAAGATAATGTTTTCCAAATCGTGTGTAGTTCCGTGCCAGCAACTCTTACAGTAACCGTCATTGATAAAAAAAGTACAGGGGATGATCATATATCTGATGCAATCACTCACATAAGTAACAACTCGTGGAGCTTGGGAACATCCAATATATATTATCCGTTCCGACTAGAACTTTCGGTGCTAGGCAATATACTCCTGCGTGGGAGACGCATTGTGATTCCCGAATCTCTACGGCAAAGAGTACTGGAACTCGCACACGAAGGACACCCGGGGGAGTCGGCGATGAAAAGACGACTAAGAGCAAAGGTTTGGTGGCCTCTGATTGACAGAGAGGTCGAACGATTTGTAAAAAATTGCCGAGACTGCTTGCTGGTATCACTACCAAACAATCCAACCCCAATGCAAAGACACAGATTCCCCGACGGACCATGGCAATGTGTGGCAACGGATTTATTAGGTCCTCTTCCCAATGGCGAATATGTACTCGTATTGATCGACTATTTCTCGCGCTATCAAGAGGTTGTGTTCTTAAGGAAAATAAGTTCCGAAGCTGTTATAAAATCAATGAAAGACATCTTCTCTAGACTAGGGTTACCTAAATCCTTGCGTACTGACAATGGGAGGCAATATGTGAGCAATGAGTTTAAAGAATTCTGTAGAGAGAATAACATCGAGCTAGTCACAACACCGCCGTACTGGCCTCAAGCTAACGGAGAGGTCGAGAATATAAATCGATCACTAGTAAAGCGTTTAAAAATTGCCCACTCTAACAAGCTGAACTATAAGTCAGAGATACAGAAATACTTAATGATGTACAATGTGACACCTCACAGCACAACCGGGGCTACACCAACGGAATTAATGTTCAATCGGACCATTCGTGATAATATCCCAGACATACGTGATCTAACACAAGAAATCGGTGATTCGTCGGCAAGAGACTTGGACTGCATAAATAAACATAAGGGGAAAGAGAAGGCTGATGCAGCCAGAAGGGCGAAAAGCTCGGACATAGGAGTTGGGGATATTGTGCTTTTGAAAAACGTTATATTCCCGCACAAGTTAACACCAAATTTCAATGCAACCGAATACGTTGTGGTTAAAAGGCAAGGCGATGAGGTACAGCTTTCAGGCGATGGTAAGGTGCTGCGGAGGAACATCAGCCATGTTAAGAAAATTCCCTCCGCTAACCAACAACCAGCCAGTGAGTCAGAGAAAGCACCAGGAACATTGTTACATCCACCAATTGAACAACATTCAACACTATCCAGAAATTCAGGCGCGGAGGAGACAGGAACGTCACAAGGGTCACTACGTCCTGAGTCAGCGGCTAAGTTCACATCACCACCTACAAACGTACTCACCGGCGACCAACCATCAGCTCAGCAAGAAGGGATTAAGTTGAAGCTAAAAAAAATAGGAGGGATGTGGCAACCCTAGAGAGTGATGACAACTGGCAGCACCATCGATGCGAATGGAAAACGAGCGAGGAGCGAGTAGAGTAATAACGAGGGTCATCGAGTGCGCAGTTAATATAGTAGAGTCATCGAGTGCGCAGTGAATACATACGCTATTATATATTATATTACACAATACTGATACACTGAATATATGAAAAGACTGAAACTATACTGTGTATTATTTGGTAGTCAATACAGTATCCAAATTGGAACAATATCGAGAAAACGACTTTAGCTTAATGTCAAAAAATACAAATTCGGTACATTTCTCCCTATTGTCAATATATTTTACCAAGACTTTTGCCTTAGCACCCATATACCCAATAGAATAACTTCTGTCACTTTATTTATTTCACTATATATGGGCATTTCCAACGGTCGCGAACCGTACGTTCGCACGCATTTATAGTTCAAAAAACCAGGAAAAAAATAAATTTGTCTTAATTTTTTTTATGTTTCGATAGCATTTTGCTAGGTCTTTCCTTGTTGCAAAAGGTAGGATCTTTCGATTTTTATTTTTTAATATGTTAGCGACAAACATGCGGTCGCGAACGTACGAATAATGGAAGTTGCTTTTGGGTGCAACTAGAAAAACGCAAAAAATAGCGAAATGGAGCAATCTATTCTAAAAGGATTAATTTATATTAAATTGGAATAAAGTAACTTCCTCCTAACTAATTGCACGCTGAAATTTTTCCATTGGTTTTTTATTTATAAGGTTGAGTACCGGACGCGAACGTACGGGTCGCGAACGTACGATTTTTCCAACAAGTTTTTATTTGGATTTTGGAAACCTTTTCTTAAATAAAGCAAACTAATATTCCTTTTATTGATTGAAAAGATATAAACATATATAAAGCACAAGAAATATTTATTTAATATTGTTATATTTTGAATAGGCCGTACGAGCAGTTCGTAGATTAAGATTTTCGTCGTAGGAAATCGAATGCACCATTCTGATACCTGCAATATTCGGTATATCCTTCCATTTTCGATACAAAGTTGGAGATATCTCGGATATTGTATCAGCTCCAACATATAAAATTTGAATTCCAGTAATGTGCTCTTGAGCACAATTGTAAAAAGAGAATGCATCGTTTAAAATGATATTTTTTGTTTTCGTAATTTGCCAGATTTTTCTTTTCACAACTGCTCCAACGCCATCGACTGCACCTTTACCATGTGACGTTGCAAAATAGTTCCACTCAAGTTTTTTACAACCAAATTCTGCCAGTAAATCAGGTAAACTCCAAGCAATAAACTTATTTTTAAATTGACTGCTACTTCCGTCCGAGAAAACGAAAATACTTTCAAATTCGCCATGCTGTTTTTTTATCTCTTGAATAAGCTTCGTTATGAAAACGTAAACATCGATTTTGCTGTGATTTAAACTATCACTAATTACTGCAAACGACTTAGTTTCATTAAACATCCAAGCTACGCAAGTAAAAATGGAAACTTGATTATAGTTGAAATGTGCGCTTTGAATTTCATTTTGGCACACCAGCCTATAATTTTCCGCAAAATCTATTTGTAGGACAAGTACCCCAGGCCTGATATTTTTCCTTACGTTTTCAAAATAATTTTGTTGTGCTCGCTTTACAAAGAAATGTTGCTTGAAAATTGGCAGTTGAACTTGTAGTTCATGGAGCAAGTCCGATAACGCAGCAACAGTGCAAGTCAAAATTACACGATCGCCCACTTTCCTCCAGTACTGCCATTTAACATTTGCGTCCATTTTTGACAAGTATTTTAGCGGCACAATATCTTTTACATCTTTTGTACACTTTTCGCAATTGTTTATCATACAATTTTCATTTTCGATATTGCAACAAACTAATTTTAAGAAACTTTCGAAGCCTTCGGAAAAACATTCAATAACTGTCGCACAGCCAATTAACAAAAAACTGAAATTGGCGTGACGCATGCATACACACATGTTGTGTGGCATTTTGCTCGAAAGTTGAACATTTTTTGGGCGACATTCGAAAAATCGTGATTTACTTACGCTTTTCCCAATTGCTTCTTTTTTATAAACCTCGTAAGCTTCCGATATCGTTAGGAGCATAAAACGCTTAGCAACAATTTTCCCATCAACAATGAGTGTATCCCTTTTTCCTGCAGCCTGAACGCTGATATCTTCACGCAAAAAAATTTCTTTCGCCAATTTTAATTTTGTCTCCGCTTCTAAATCACTTTCAAATGTACGAGTATTTTTTTCTTTATAATTTGTTGGTTCGATATACTTTTTATGCAGTGCAGCAATGACTTCCACTTTCTTTGCCAAATCTCTTGGCAATGCATTTTCAGCTTTCTTTAGGGCTTTCCTTAATGTTTGTTTGCAAGTATAAGTAATATGTATGTTCTTCTCCTTGGCTACTGTAATTTTTTTTTTTGGCGGTATATTTTCAACCTCTCACGTTCTTTTTCCCGCATCTCTTTTAACAGCTTGTTGTTTTTTGGCAATTTCGATAGCTCTGAGCGGCGTTTTCTCATTCTTTCAACTGCTTTTTCACGATATTTTTTTATCTTTTCGGGATCGCTTTTGATTCTGTCTAAGTACACCTGATGTTTGACCTTTTGCGATTTAGCACTTGTTTTACTCATCTTTATTAATAAATATAAATATGTGCTTGTTTAGAAAAAAATTAATACTTATGGTCGCGAACGTACGATATTTTGAAAATCGAAATAAAAAGTTTGATGTACTGTTTACCTAAAGTAATTTTGTTTTTTGATTACGGATGCTTAACTTGCTTTAATCATGTTTTTTCAGGCACCTGTTTGCACTCAAAGTGAAGTAATAGCAATAAATTACATTTTTGGTCGCGAACGTACGATTAGATCGTAGATAATAAGCTAAATAAAAATTAACAGTTATTCGACTTTTGTTTGGCCTCTTTGCATTTTTCTCTTCTTTATTTGATATTAATAAAGAGATTTTGTGGAAAAGAACAACCATAACATAAGTTATTCATATAAAATAACTCAAGAGAAAAAATACCTCTAGAATAGCTCAAAGTAAAAACAAATAAGTTTTCAGGTTTCCGGTCAAATTTTTCATGAAAATACCAAAGAGAGGTTATGAAAACATTATATTCAAAAAATTGAAACATCTTTGTAAAATCTTATTAAAAAAAATTGTATCTTTATTAACATTTTAATTTTTGGTCCTGGTTGACGATTCTGTGGAAATGCTCATATGCAAGTTGTGTTAGACATAAAATTCTTTTGTGCTAATAATTTATAAAGTCGGTCTCTATGTTCCCTTACACATCCAATATAACTAATATTCATATATACGTACACATTCATACTCGTATGTAAACGCAAGCTATCCGAACAAAAGAGTATTCTTGCGTTGGTTCACTGTCAAGTCGGCACCCTAAAAGTATGCAGTGTATTGTTGGAATGTCTTACTAAATATTTATGTTTGGACTTTACAAAAGCTCTTGAGAGCTTTTTTAACCCTTCATAAACGATTTAATAAATTTTTAAGCAATATTAGCAATACAACAAAATATAAAAATATGTACATGCATATGTCAGTTAAGGGGGTATTCTAGTCTAGAAGCATGAATTTCAGGTAATTTTTAGGGTGTCGTAAAAAAAGGCAATTAATATTTTTACTATCCATTTTTTTTTTAGTTATTTATTAATTTTTGAAGAGTAAAGAAAAAAGTAAAAACTAAAAAAAGTAAAAAATTTCAAAAATTATGAGCTGACGAAGTGGGGGGTCTCTAAAAATTTCCACGAGACCATCCCCATGATTTCAACCCTCCTAACGGGTGATTTTTTTGAGGTTAGGATTTTCATGCAGTAGTATTTGACAGATCACGTGGGATGTCAGACATGGTGTCAAAGAGAAAGATGCTCAGTATGCTTTGACATTTCATCATGAATAGACTTACTAACGAGCAACGCTTGCAAATCATTGAATTTTATTACCAAAATCAGTGTTCGGTTCGAAATGTGTTTCGCGTCCGTGTCCGATGAGCGATGAGGCTCATTTCTGGTTGAATGGCTACGTAAATAAGCAAAATTGCCGCATTTGGGGTGAAGAGCAACCAGAAGCCGTTCAAGAACTGCCCATGCATCCCGAAAAATGCACTGTTTGGTGTGGTTTGTACGCTGGTGGAATCATTGGACCGTATTTTTTCAAAGATGCTGTTGGACGCAACGTTACGGTGAATGGCGATCGCTATCGTTCGATGCTAACAAACTTTTTGTTGCCAAAAATGGAAGAACTGAACTTGGTTGACATGTGGTTTCAACAAGATGGCGCTACATGCCACACAGCTCGCGATTCTATGGCCATTTTGAGGGAAAACTTCGGACAACAATTCATCTCAAGAAATGGACCCGTAAGTTGGCCACCAAGATCATGCGATTTAACGCCTTTAGACTATTTTTTGTGGGGCTACGTCAAGTCTAAAGTCTACAGAAATAAGCCAGCAACTATTCCAGCTTTGGAAGACAACATTTCCGAAGAAATTCGGGCTATTCCGGCCGAAATGCTCGAAAAAGTTGCCCAAAATTGGACTTTCCGAATGGACCACCTAAGACGCAGCCGCGGTCAACATTTAAATGAAATTATCTTCAAAAAGTAAATGTCATGAACCAATCTAACGTTTCAAATAAAGAACCGATGAGATTTTGCAAATTTTATGCGTTTTTTTTTTTAAAAAAGTTATCAAGCTCTTAAAAAATCACCCTATAGTTACCTGAAACCAAAAAAAAAAAAGATTAATAATCTAGAATAATGTCGCAATGGTCGGAACTACGGAAAAGTGGGAAACATTTTTTTTTCACAAAATGGCGACTGCCTGAAAAAAAAAAATTTATCACTTTTTCTGACTATTTCGAATTTTTTAAAAATCATGAAAATAAAAATTTTGGGATGGAGCTAGTTCCAACCATAGACAAGCCTATAGAGAAGACTCTATAAAAATTTCAAGTAAATCGGTCCTGTAGAACTTGAGAAATCGTGGGCATCGTTCCGAAAAAGTCAGTTTTGAGAAAAACGCGTTTAAAGTTTCCCTAATGTCTTTTGTTCGATTAGTTCCGGCCGAACCAGTTTGGATACCGGGTCAGAAAAATGCCTATATCTCCGAAAATAATTTGAATTTTGCAAAATGCTCTTATACACATATTCTTGAATAATTAAACTTTGAAAATATAAAAAAAATCGATTTTTTTAAATTTCTGGACTAGAATACCCCTTAAGTAATGCAACTCTATAAATGAGAAAAATAATGAAATTATTGAATGAGAAGAACTGGACCCAAGATTTCATTAAGGTACCTCACATACAATCACCAATCATATGGAGCAAAGCCAGCCGGTTGCTCGAAAATCCTGGCAATAGTTATGTGGGGTCAAGCTTTCGGGCGATTTTATCCATTTCAAGAACAAATATCTACTGTTATGAGTAAAACAGGTTCTGTAATTCTCATTGAGATAACTCAAATAACGGCCGATATATCCAACACAAAGTCACCTGGAAGTTCCAAAATCTTTTTCTTTGATATAAGGGGGCTCAGGGGAGTATTGAAAACCTATTTTTGGTACACAGAAATACTATTATCAAGAAAGGATCCTGCCTGAATTTCAATTGTATATCTCACACATTGACCGATATTTTCGGTTAAAAATCAACAATAGATACTAGGGTCCATATATTCGGTACTTAGTGTATTGAACATTTTTAGGGTGGATTTGGACGATTTTTGGTCATAAGATCGCATTCTTTAAAGAAGTTATTAGTGCATAATTTTATCCCGTTAGAATAATTGTTTCTCGATCTGCGAACTAAGTAACCGACATACCAAGTTTTATCAATGTGTCTTAAATACATAGTTTTGGGTAAATTTTCACTAATTTTTTCGAACCAATACGTAGTAAAGATGTTTCCAAAAATATGGTTTTTTGTTCAAACTCTCTGGCTTGTTTTTTTGACATTTTTTCATAGAAATTTTTATTCTACAATGAAACTTTTTTCACATGTCATGAGGTACATCGTGGAATTTCGGAATTTTTTGATGACATCTGTCGGAGAAATGACTGAGTGAATGAAAAGCGTTTTTCACTGGCGGACACGATTTCTCATGTTTGGATCATCTGAAACGCAAAAACCCAATTTATTCTTAAAAAATACGTGAATGGAAATCGTCCGTGCAAGAATCATGAAAAAATGTTGAAAAATAAAAACAGTAATTAACGTTTCTTTTTTTAATTGTTTTTTACATAAATTTTTTCATAACATTGTCATTAAATTATGAATCTAGTAGGGACGATAACCAGGCGTTTTGTGAACATTGAAAAAAAGATTAAGCAAATACGTTAAGTAGTTCTAGCGGAATCATGTCCGCCTGTTTAAAAAAGAAAGATAGAAAGAAAATCGCGTTTGCAGTTTGAGGTGCGCACTCCGAGCGCTCCGAACGTCGAGCGGTATTATTAGTTTTGAGCCTTTTTCGAAACCGTGGGTTTCTACATTAATTCTACGGATATACAGGAACAGAAAATGCAAAAAAAAAAAAAAATAATAAAAAAGATTACCCTACTGACCCATTAGAAATTAGATTATTTTTTCCTTCTTCCAATAATGAGATTTAGATATGTGCTAACGACGTAGTTTTGGTTTTAGGATTTAGGATGAACCTGTGGTGAATTAAGCAGTTCATTGCAATAACATTTTTATGGAAACGCAAACAGCTTCGAAGGCACAAAAATAAGTTGTCGAAATTTCATATTGATATCTTGAAACCTGAGGGAGTTCGGATATATACAGTTAGGCGAACAGAGGGACATAGTAGTTTGTAGGATATCTGACATTCCAATAAAAGTTTGTAATTTGGATTTCCCATGCACATGTATTTCATGTATTTGAATTACTAAAAATGACTATTTCATTAGATTTAATCAGTAGTAGTAATACATAATATAAAAGTTGCTTAATTAATTAAAAACCACACACAAAAAATACTTTATCTGAATTAAAGCTAAAACGCTTAGCAAAATAAATGAAGCAGCAAACGAGTAAAAAACATAAGTAAAATATGCAATCTAATGTATCTAACACAGAACCCGTAAGTAACTGTTTACGTATGAGTAAGTAGTTGTTGGTATGGTTGCTTAGTTCTTCGTCTGTGCGGCCTTTTTGTAGCGGCGATATTGATTGTAGCCGAAAGGGTTCACCAGCTGATTGGGTCGTGAGCGCAACTCTTGTGTCGCCAATTGCTGTTGTTGTTGTTGCTGCTGCTGCTGTTGCTGCTGTTGTTGATGTTTCTGTTGCTGCTGCTGCTGCAGCGCTTGCTGTTGTTGTTCATGTTGTATATTCTGCGGCTGCTGCGTGAAGTTTTGACCACTCAAGTCGCCGAACTGACCGGGAAACTGGCCTGTACCTCCCAAACCAGCGCCCCCCAAGCCAGCGCCGATGCCACCGCCGAAGAAAGCATTCGCTTGTGGCTGCTGCTGAGCACTTGAGAACTGCGCGAAAGGCGGTTGCAGCTGGCCAGCTAGTTGCTGCTGGTATGCACGTTGTTGTTGTAATTGAAATGGCGTCAATTGTTGTTGTTGACCCGGTCTTAGCTGTTGACCGCCGGCGAATTGTCGAAAGGGTGTTTGATAGGGGTTCAAATTGGGGTTGCCAGCTTGCTGGTAGGGTTGCACGCTCGCGATGTATTGCAGTGATTTGGCTATTGCGTCGGGTATGGGGGGAGGCGTTGGTATGTGGGCTCCCTCAGCACGAAAACCTAAAGTGAATTGAAAATAAAATAAAAAAGGTTTAACTAAATTATATAATCAGACGTCAGCTAACCATTTTCATCGGCGATATAGCGTACGGTGATGGGTGTGCCCTCCGGTGAAGTGTACGAGTATGAACCTTGCACCACCTGCGCCTCGACATCTTCGCCTAGGCCCAGATTCTTTACATACCCTTGCGCCTGCGCGGTAGTGCCATCTGCAGAGGCGTAGCCATATGAAAAGCTGCCGTCGTAGTTGAGTTCGTTCTGATAGGCGGTGATCGGCACATAATTCGGTTGGTCCAGACGATTGTAGATCCGAAAGGGATTCTTGAAATATATGTAAGCAATAATTTTAATAATTAAATTTCATAAATGTCAAAAGGTTCTTCACCTGCGGCACTAAGCTGCCGAGCGGTGAGATTGGCGGAATTGCGCCCAAAGTCGTGCCAAGCGGCTGTAGTGTGTTTAGTGTGTTCGGAAAGCCTTGCTGCTGCTGGCGTTGTTGTTGTTGCTGTTGCTGTAATTGTTGGCGTAATTGCGTCTGCTGTTGTCGCTGAAACGGTGATTGATTGAAGAGTGAGTTCTGCTGACAGCGACAAGTGTGCTGCGACAAGCTAAGCGATAACACTAAACCGGCTAAGAGCTGGAAAGACATGTTGACAAGTTCAAAATAAAAAGAAGATCTTTGTAGACATAAAACAATTTTAATTATGTATATGCAGTTACACAGAGGTTATATGGAAAGGTTTGATTAGTCTTGTTTAGTTGTTGCATGTGTAAGTAAATACGAGTTGATATGTACCTAGAAGCATATGAAATATTCCAAATTATTCTGGATTAACTGATTGTACGGCATTAAGCCAAAAACACTTTTTTTATTTTATCGACAATTTATTTTAAAAATCTTACCGAAAGTTGTTATGTGCTTTGATAGAAGTTTCTAGAATATATCACCAAAAAAATCAATATGTAACAATATGTAAATCGATAAATAATATATGTATATGTAAGACGATTTTTTCGTAGGCAAATATTTGTCTGTCCACATTTAAAAAGTAAATTCCCAATATGTGGAAGATGTGAGGCGCAGCCAATAACATCGAAGCATCCAATTTATTTATTTCAATAAATTATAATCAGGTTTGAATATAAAAAAATGAGAAATGTCTAAGTTCGTCAGTAACTGAACTTTTAGATGTATGCCAGAATCAAAGCAAAGGAAATATTTTTAGGTTTTGACAAAATATTTTATTAAGGAGTAAGAAACGGACTTTGTCAACAATTTTTTTCTCAAGTAAAAAATGAAATGTTTTTTTAGAATTTTTGTTGGGACAAACATAAATTTTGGACTCGGTCATTGCGAAGCCATTGCAGGATAACTCCTAACAGGATCATCTAAAGTGAAAAAGGTACGTGTTTTAGTTAACCTTAACTTAGAGCTTGGATGAAGGAAAAAAACTGAAAATTACATTTTTAGAAAATAAATTAAAATTTGAAAATTTAAGACCATGTTCTAGAGGTTTTTTAGAATTTAATAAGACAATAAAAACCTTCGATATTTTGAAACCCGTATACCCCTGTAAAATTTAATAATCATTAAACGAGAAATTTAAGAGTGGATGTTATACATATATGAGTAAAGTAAAATCTCATGCTAATGGTATGCAATAAATATGTTTGAAATTGGTGAAACAAACCCTGAAATATGCGATTGCACTTGAAGTTGGACGGTGCCACCACTATTGCCCAGCTTTGAGATATGACCTCCTTTTGAAGCATTTAGGATGAATTTAAAGTTTCTGAAATATTTATATAGTGACTTATCATATTTTTAGTAGTTTTCAGTATAAGTGTTGTATGATGAATTATATATAATTCAACAATTTTCACATAATGAGAGTAAAAACTCTAGTGGTTTATGGTATAAGTGCATTAAACTTATTAAGGGGCGGGAATACACCCACTTAGTAAAAATTACAGTGTCCCATCCCTCCTGCATTCGCTGTATCAAATTTTAGTTTTGTATCTTAATTTGCGAGTTAGTTATATCAATTTCTAAGTTTTCGCTTTTATCATATTTTGTGGGCGTGAGAATTTTCTGATTACGCCCATCTGTAAAATCAACCTCCATTGGATACCAAGGACCACATATATCAATATTTTAGTTACACTTGCACGAACAGACAGTCTGATAATTACCTCTGTAACACATAAAAAGTAGGCTACAAGACCAGTAAGAATAATCATTAATTAAATGGAGCAATTAACAAATCTTCAATAGGGTAATTTGGCCTATTTTTTTGACATTTTTTTATAGAAATTTTTTTTCTACAATAATATTTTTTCACATATCATGAGGTATATCATCTGTCGGAGAAATGGCTAGGCGAATGAGATGCGTTTTTCACTGGCCGACACGATTTCTCACGTTTGGATCATCTGAAACACAAAAACCCAATTTATTCTTAAAAAAGTATGTGAATGCAATTCAAATATGAAAGAGTTTTATAAAAGAAATCCACTGATAAATATTTCAAAAATATTTTGCTTTGAGACCAATCGAAGGTTTTAGTTCGAAACCTCATACTACAAATCTAATTTTTCCTGCAATTCAAATTGTGTTTTGCTGCTTGGAAGCCCAGCGTCTAACACAATAAATTGCAAAGCGATAAAAAGTACAATGTCAGTACCAATTTACTTCAATGTTTTCAATCATATCTAATCTAGTAAATAGTTTAAGCACTGCTGGCCAGATAAATTATTTAAATTAAACATCATTAATTTATTTAAGAATATGAAGTAAATCTCTAACAAATGTTTCTCCAAATTCAGTTTCTGGACTTCTAAGCTTGAATTCGATAGAAAATTGATTTGGAATTTTCTCAATGTCTACTGATTTCTCCAAAACATTGAGGAAATTAGGTAAATCTTAAAATCACATTGTCAGTTATGGGATTTCACTCGGATTTTAATGTTGTATAAAATATTATCCCGTGTATCGCATGCAAAACGATTCCAAAAGTTCCAAATTTATATTAAAAGCTGTTACTAGCGGTTGTATTTAACTACAGAAGATGTCCTCGTTTTGGAGTGACTTTTACCACATCTCGTATTATTATATCTATTTCAATATTATTACCAATTTACTTTTTTAATGTGTCCCTTTAGAAAGGAATACATTTTAACCTCACCTAACAAATTAATCCAAATCTTAATTCAAATAATATTTAAGAAATTATAGAAGTAAGTAATTATTATTGCTTTAAAAAGTACCAATTACTAATATCAATGCTTTCAAAGTTTCCTTGGCCAAATTATTATTTTGAATAAAAATTTAATTACAATGCGCTTGATGTACTAAGTGAATTTATTATAAAGTAGGTAGTGTACGTAATAGTGTGAGCATGCGTTAAAGGCAACATCGGCTTTTGGTCGAGATACGTATTATAAAACTGAATAAAGTACTAGAAACAAATCAGAATTTCATGCATTTTTAGGGGATCGCATTTTCATCTACGGCCTTTGTCCATTTTGTTTCTGCATTCTTATTAATTTTGACTGATTTCATTCAAGTTAAAAAAGTAATAGGCGTACCGTTATGATGTGAGCTTTAAGATACAAATATGTTGGTAGAAAACATTTGTTGTGCCCGAACTTTATTTCTTTTCTGTTTTGTTCGTATAACATCCATCAAATATATTCACTTACCTTACAGTCATTAAACAAGCAACGTCAACGTTTTGAAATTACCAAATTTTATACCGAAAAGTGCTGATTTGAGGAAAGCACTAAGTTTTTGTTTTCATTTGAAGAAAAGTGCTGCCGAGTCAGAACGATTGTTTGTCGAGGCACATGGGTATCTTACTCTTTCAGAAGCAACATGCAAACTATGGTTTCAATGGTTCAGAGATAATGATTTTGATGCGAAAAATGAAGAACGTGGAACGCCGAACTGCAAGCAATATTGTATGAACATGACCCTTTGAGTCAAAAGCAGAATGGCAGCCATATTAAATGTTGCGCAACAAACACTTTTAGTTTGAAAGATCCAAAAGTGTAGAAAATAGGTGCTGCATGAATTGATTGCAAGACAAATGGAAAACCGAAAAAAAAAAACTTGTGAAATTTTGCTTCAAAGACACGAAAGAAAATCGGGTTTGCATCAAATTGTCATAGGTGATGAAAAATGGATTTGTTCTAAGAATCCTGAATGGAGAAAATCATCGGTTACACCAGAATAACCAACAACATTGACTGAAAAAACAAATCAATTCGATAAGAAGGCAATGTTCTGTGTTTGGTGGGGTCAGAAGGGTGTGGTACAACATGAGCTTCTAAAACCTGGTGAAACTGTTAATACTTAATGCTGCAGACAACAAATGATCAATTCGAATCATGCATTGAAAAGACACGGCAAAGTATTTTGTTACACAAAAATGCACCTGCACACTAAGAAAAATCAGTCCAGGGTATAATCAAAGTACTTGACTGGGAGCTGCTACTCCATTTGTCGTATTCACCAGATTTGAGTAGCACTTCTATTCCTAAGCAGAAGACACAGAAGCCGAAAAATGAGTTTCTGAATGGTTTGGTCTAAAAGACGAACATTTCTAAAGGCACGGTAACCACAAATAGCCAGAATGGTGGTCAAAATGTATAAAAAGCAATGGGCAATAAAAGTACTTCGATAAATGCTTGGTTTCTTTCCCATTCAAATTTAGTATTTTATTTTTACAAAAAAGGCTCATTTCATATCGGTACACTGGTATTTCAGTTGATTACCATTTCTCTAAAGGTAGTAGTCTGGTAACTTATGCCTTTTTTCATGTTTTCTTTGGAGGGTGTTTTTTTATAGGAAAATAAAAATGAATTATCTTCAATATTTAGGGGGTTTTTATATACATATTGAAAATATAAAAAAAAATTTATTTGAAAAAATTTAATAAATTATTGCTATTATTATTGTCACTCGAAATTGGAATCTCAAAAAAAAAAAAAAAATGGACGTGTGTGGCCCGGGTGATTTTGACTCTTAGTGTTATCTGAAATCAAAAATTCTTTTTTATTCTTAAGCAATAGACATGTTATTCTGGTCGGTACTACTGAAGTTAAATTTCAAGGATAAATAACAAAATGGCGACCTTTGAAAGAAAAGTCCTTTTACATTAGCAAAAAAAGGGTTGTAAAATAAAAAAATAAGGGTGAAAAAAATTCTCGTTAGTTCCGACGAGAACTATAAGTGTGTAGAACGGCCTGTTGAAAGCAATCGGTTCAGTAGAAAAAAGTTAGCACCCGGGCCGACCAGAAAAACAATGTTTTGAGAAAAACGTGTTTAAAGTTCAACAACTCCGAGAGAGAGGACTCCAAGGCGCTCTAGGAAACTCGTTATAACTCCCGAAATATTTCGAATTTCTGTCTGAAATTTTCACAGTATATTCTCAAGACATTGTACTTTCAAATTAAGCAAAAAAATATTTTTCGATTTTTTGAATCCAAGTTACCAGACTACTACCATAACTTAACATTTAAGAGCTACTGAAGTTATTTAGCTCACCTTTAGAAATCCGAAGGTTCATTTTCTAATTTCCTTGATTTAGTTCAGGTATTTTGGCCATATATATTTTGTCTTAACAATGTGTCCCTCAAATATTATCCTCAAGCTTATTTGTTGACAGAAGTGTAGCAGTTTAAGTAATTTTTCAACTGCTCACATTGAGATCGGGTGAGTTTTATTTCGTCCAGCAGTAAGACTTTTAAAAACTTTCATTGCACCCTAAATTTCTTTCATATATAGTATATTATTATATATTATTATTATTTTACATATATTATTTTTCGCGTTATAAACTCCAATTACATCTCTATTTTAAACTAATGTGTCTCATGTAATAAGTTGATATAACATACTACATAACAATTATATAAAACTATCTATTATATTTACCCGGAAATTCGACTTATCCATTGGAAATGAAACGTTTGTCACCACGCCGGAACTATTTTTCCATACACTTGTTGTATTTGTAAAAAATTTCCGTACACTGCTAAATATATTTTGATTGTCAACTCCAAACACAATGCGACAATTAACTTCCCATCTGCGATCAGCGTTTGAAATGAGTCGAGACAACTTTCGATTTCTGGAACATTATTGCGAATGCGAATATTTTAAAGGCTTTCCAGCAAATTTTATTTGTTGTGAGAATTTTCACCGACGCTTTCGCGGCACTTAGCACGTAAACAACTGCGATATTGCCGATAAGAGGCTGGTGATTTGTATTTATTGGCGTGTTGTGGAGGCTAGCACACAGGTAATCCCTTAAAGGCCGCGCTGCAACTAATTTCCAGCCACTTAAACGCTTTGTATTTATAGAAACACCTACGCGTGCGAGTTCAGTGGAAAGTCATTTGAGCGCGCACTAGAACCTAGCGAGGGGTCAAAGGGGGCGCTTCATGTTCACTTTAGCGGCGCAGCTTATTTATGCCTATGAGCTTATGAGCTGAGCATGTTTTGCCGCCCTAAGCATGAGCTGTCGGTTAGACAGCGGGCGGCTCATGTGCCCCGAGCTGCCACAAGCGCGCTATCTGCCAAAGCAAGCGCGCAGGTCAGGCCGGCCAACGAACTGCCAGGTAGCGCTGCCCAGCAGGTGGAGTGGGAGGGAGGTGTCGATGTTACTTCGGCAGAAGCATTTGCGCTTCCTGTTCAAAAGCTAGGCTAACAAGTGTACATAAATTGTTGTGCTAATAAGAACAACAACAAGCGCGCCTAAGAGGCAGAAATTGCAAGAATTTTCTTGTAGATTAGCTCGTGTGCATATGCGATAGTGTAACTGCTTCGGCTTATCACGGCAGCTGTATCTTCGAAGACGCTTAGTGGCTGCTTAACGACTGAAGCGGCTGGAGCATTGTTTATTTTATGGCGTTGTTGTTGTTATTGTTTTGGTTGGCGCATGCGCTACTTATAGACGGGTAATTAATTTCCAGCTCTTTGTGCTACCGTTTTGTGGATTTTTTCCGCTTGTCGCTTGACTCGCTGGCTGCTATGCAAACACAAGCTTGTTAACGACCGGCGCGCGCCGAAGCAGCTAAGCGCAGTTTAATACAATTTCAACCGAATTCACTTACTTTTTTGTCCAACTTGTTGTTGTTGCTTGCTTCAACGTTTGCTACAGAATTTATTGGCTTTTTATTGAACGCTGACCGAGGGACAAATGGTCTTCGCTTGCTGTCCCAGCGCCTTTGAGATTAAATCTAAGCTACCGTTGTTGGTTTTTATGACAGTTGTTATTGTTGTTTTTATATTTTGGTTGTTGTTTTGCTTTGAACTCTAAGTTGGCTGGCAAAGCGCCAGTCATTAGCGTTTCTTTCTTCTGCATTTGCTTTTTGTTTTCATTGCACTTGCCGCTCGTTGGGTGGGAATTTATGTGGCAGCTGTGGCAGCGTGTTGCACATAAATTTCACGGTCTCAAATTGTTTTGCAATGTTTTCAAATGGATCGCGCACTGTGTAGGTCGCACAAGATTTTTGTTGATTTATTCTTCTTCAGGAATTTTGCCGTTATGCAAATTTGATGCAAATTCAGAGCTGAAGTGCAATGCTTCAGTTTTGTTATTGCTGTTATTGGCATGACTGTAAATAAACAGAGTGAGGAATTTAAGAGCATTTAAATCACGAGCATTTATCAATGGAATTTCGATTTGAGGTCAAGGTTGTTGAATAACCGAGTTTCCTTGGTCCAAACTAAATTTTTATGTGTTTCGGGTTCAATGAGAGATATTAAGAAAAATGTGCATGGTGTCCACTTGTATTACGATTTTACGGTACTCAGGTCGTTTGAAGTGAATTCTGTGGATAAAAAACAAGTGAATTGAAAAGTTCATGGCCTACGACAGTAAAACACATTTCTCAAAAATCGTTTTTTCTGCTCAATATGGTTCCTTTTATAGGTGATGGATCGATTATAATGAGGCTCCAACTTTTGGTAGCATTTTGCTTCAAGATATGCCTCAGTTTCGGTGATCACCTTTTAATTCGACAAAAATTCGGTCCCAGCAAGCCTCCTTTTGAGAACTAAGAACAAGAAATAGTTGCTGGAGGCCAGATCTGGAGTAAAAGGATGGAGGCGAAATCAATTCAAAGTCCAATTCAATTCAATTTGGATGGACACGGTGCATTGTCTTGCGGAAACAGCACTTTCTTTTTCTTCAAATGTGGCCGTTCATCGACGATTTTGTAATTCAAACGGCCCAATGATGCTTGGTAATACTCGCTATTGATGGTTCTTCCTTTTTCTATAAATAGTCAATAAAAATTCCATGTTTCCACGCTTAGGAGCGAGTCCAGCGTGTGCAGTCCACTCGGATGGCTGTCAATTGGACTTTGGAGTGAAAATGATGGAGTTATGTTCACGTCATTGTCACATATCGATGCAAAAACTCGGGTTTATTACGCTTGAATAGCTCCAAACACTGTCGGAATCATCAACTCGTCGTTGTTTTTGGTCACAAGTGAGCTCGCACGGCATCTATTTTGCTCTGGGCTTTCTTATACCCAAATTTCATATGATGGTATATTCCTCGTTCGCAATATATTATACATAATACCAACATAGTGGTTATAGATTTTTTTAGCTTAATATTTTATTTACTATTCTTATTGGAAAAGCTTTAAAAAAAGATTAAAGTAGATTTGGTTTGTAGAAGGAGGAAAAAGAGTAAAAAAAAATCATCTATTTAAAATTAAAAAAATTAAAAATAAGAACTTATAATATAGATATCAAAGTATTGAGGTTCGTGAAAAATTATAATCAGAGACATTATCATATCTCATATGGATCTACCGGTTTCAATAACTTTTTTTAATCGTTAATGCCAAACATTTTTTTTTTTTTTTTGTTTATTTCAGGTCCTTTTTTGACATTTTTTTGTTTTGTGATTTTTATAATCTCTTCGTATGAACACCATTGCTATTGTTTTGCGTTAAAGTCACAACCCAAGATGTTTTAGAATAAGTTCTGTGTACAGTTCCGTTTTGATATTGTGTCTTGGTGGACTGTGTATTGCAGTAATACTTATTTAATATCACTAATGGCATTCGAGAATTTGCTCGGTTTGCAGACATATGATGTTGAACTGTTGAGCTGGCAAATGAGGTTTTTCCAGATTGCTGGCTTTAATTGTATCTTCCGTCTGTGGAGCAGTAGAAGCGGTTGTACTGAAGCGTTTTGGTTGGTGTTCGCAGGGTGATTCTGATTGCGGTTACAGCATTTTTTCGGTAGTTCGGCAGGTTTTGTGCCCCTTAGAGTTGTATGAAAATTACCTGACCTGACCGACTATTTCCTCACTCGATATATATCCAAGGTCTTTATTACCAATGGTTTGGACTTAAATTCGGACCACTCTAGTTCTAAATGGTCATCTAAAAGAAGTCGACCTTAATTTTCTAACAGACATACAGATTGGGAGTATTTCAATGTTATACTCGACAAAAATATTGATTTTAAAGCAAATTTAACAACTCAAGATATCTTAGAAGATTAAGTTCATATATTTACGAAAATTATTCAATAATCGGCTTGAAAAAGTGCTTCTGTTCCGAAACAAAGAAACTTTTAAATAGTGGCAAATCACGTGGTTTCCTCAATAAAAAATTTAACTGAGCTTCTTAGCACCAAAATAAAGTTATTCACAAATCGAAACATTTCTAATTATATTGAGAAAATAATGCCAAGCAAAAATATAGATTATTCTCTTTGGAAAGGTGTAAAAAATAGTAGGGAACCAATATTGTCGAATATACCCCTCAGAAAGCCAAAGAAATCCCAAGCCAAAAGCGATGAAGAAACAGCGGACATTTTTTCAGGGAAACTAACTAAAACGTTTAGTACTTTAAAGCAGCTCGAAGAACTGCTATATGTGGGTGAAATCCAACCAGCAACAAATAAAGAAGTGAAAAATATTTATCATAAAAACTAGATTTAAACAAAAAACGACTTCTGGCTCGGAATTGGTGACTGCTGACGTACTAAAAAATCTAACGCGAAAAGCATTAGCAAAGCTTACTTCTTTAAGAAACACTTCATTAAATTTCAGATAAGCCCCATTGTCATGGAATCTGAAATCATTATGGTACATAAACCTGGGAAAAGTCTATACGCGGTTCAAATGACATGATTTAGATTTCAACATTCGCCAACCGATCAATTTCATCGAATAACAAGCATAATAGAAGATGCGATGGAAGAAAAGCACATTTACACAGCTGTTTTTCTTGACGTATCTCAGACGTTCGATAGAATATGTTAACATGGCTTTATTCATAAATTCAGACTCCTCTTTTCTTAGTATCAAACTGACCTAGTTGCCTCTTATTTGAGCAACCGCTACCTTAGAATCAAGCAAGTTCAATCATATACTACGTTACAACCACAAAAAACGGGTGCACCTCAACGAAGTGTCTTGGAAGCACTATAATACATTTTGTTTACCAGTGACATACCTACGTCCTCAAACTGCACAATCGCCACATTTGCTGATATCTGCATCATTACGACCAGTAAAAATGAAGCTAAGTCAGCGAACAGGTTGCAATCTTCAATCAGTCAAATTGTAGAATGGATAAAGAAATATTACATTACTTTAAACGAGTTAAAATCTATCAATATAAACTACACTAACAAATGTGCTCTTATATTGGGTAGTGGAAAAAGTCGTTTCGTATTTTGTCAATGGATGTCGTTGCAGTCGTATATCTCCAGTGCTACCAATCACATTGTATCATACCGTCTAGTGCTGGAAAGGTGAGATTTTAGGCTTCATTTAACCAAAAAAAAATTAAATTCGGGGAAGATGAAAAAAGTTACAGCAGTTCAAAAATTCAACTATGGGGATGCGCCGCCCCGTTATACATCGAAGCAGTTCAAAGGTTCAAAAAAAAAAACAAAGTTCTGCGAAAAATGGTAAATGCCCCGTGGTACATACGCAATTCAGATCTACATCGCGATCTTCGTTTAAAAATGGTTCGGGAAGTAATTCGCGAAACAGCATCGAAACATGCCAAAAGGTTACAAAATCATGTAAACAGTGAAGCCCGACAACAAGGAGAGACTAGAAATAGTAGGCGCAGACTGAAAAAACAACGTTTCATGATCTATTACGAATCTAAGAAAATAACAAATATTATTGTATTAACTTGTGACATTTAGAAAAGCTTGTTATTACAGCTTTTATTGTTTTACTTCATACATTGAGAAAAATATTGCTTGTTAGTTTAAATTTATTACTAGTTGCAATTTCAATGAAATGTAAAACCATCATTTATTACGTTTCAATAAAAAAAAGTTCAAAAATTAGTGAAGTGGATCAAATACGACAATAATGGTCCAAGCGTGGTGAAGCTTAACAAACAGTCGAAAAGCCAGAATTAACGCCTTGAAAGGTTATGCTGAATACTTGGTGGGATTGGAAAGGAATCATCCACTATGAGCTGCTCCAGCCTGGTCGAACGTTTGAATTTACATTTTACTGTCAACAACTGATGAGATTGAAGCAAGAAAAAAAAAACGGCCAGAACCGATTAACAGAAAGGGCTTCGTCTTTCATCAGGACAACACTAGACCACACATATCTTTTATGACTCGGCAAAAACTGAGAGAGCTTTGCTAGGAAGTTTTGATGCATCCACCATATAGCCCTGACCTTGCACCATTGGACTATTATTTGATTCGGCCAATGCAGAACTCCCTTAATGGAGTAAAGTTGGCTTCAAGAGAAACCTGTGAAAATTACTTGTCGCAGTTTTTCGCCGAAAAACCAGAAAAGTTTTACACTGGTGGAATATGTCTCTAGCGGAAAAATGGCAAAAATTGGTCGAACAAAATGGTTTATATTTGATTCATTAAAGTTCATTATAAATACAAAAAAAAAAAATTAAGTTTGATTGGAAGTATGAAATTACTTTTTCCCTTGTATATTAGGAATGAAGTAATCCCATTCGCGAAATATCTTGGTATGACGCTGGATGCAAAATTGATGTATAAGGAGCATATACAAAAAAAGTTGCGGAAGTAAAACTAAAATACAACAAAATAAATTGGTTAATCGGTAAGAAATCACCCTTAACAAAATCAAATAAAACCCTGGTATACAATTAAATGTTGAAACCCACTTGAACTTACTATTTCATCATTTTTTACTAGTTGCAATTTGAATGAAATGTTAACCCAATAAAAAATTCTTTATATTGAGAAAGAAATGTTATTAAAGCTTTCAGTTGGATTTTGTATACATATGTACCACATTCTTTCTATACATATTGCGCTCATTAAAATCGTTGAATCCCCCTAACGGTTGTTGGCAACACATAAGACTAATCGGAAGAGATGTAAAGTTACACATTTTCTTATATCTAAATATGATGAGGCATATTGATAAATTATATCAATAATGCTTCTAATGTATGCTTACTCTCATCTTAACATACATAGTCCATGTATGAAGCCCTTAGTGACTGTAGCTGGCTTTATATAGAAATATTGATCAATACTTAAATCATATTCTATCTACCAGCCAATATTTAAAATATAATATCTTAGCGAAAGTAAATGTACATATTTTCTTAGATATGTCGAATTTTTGTATAGAGTTATTTATGAAATATCCCCAGAACTCAAATAGTACATATTAGTAGATATGTATGTATGTAAAAATGTTGTTATTTTAGTGGGCTTTATGCCAAATACACCAATCAGATTTGAGTTATTTTGAAATGCTTGGAAACGTGTTTTCAAGCAAGTTTGAGTTTAATATCAAACCTAAATGAAATCAACCCAGAACTTCCCCTGCCCTAATTAATCTAGTATAGAGAGTTTCGCCTTTTCGATTTGACCTTATAACGTCGACCGATATGAACTGTGTAATATTAATGATTTAATCTTTGCATATGGCCAGGTTATAAAATCTATCTGTATCCGAACTTTCATCCCCTTACTTGTTCAATTTTCAAAATGCATAACTTACTTTTTGTACAACAAATATTTTTCTCGCATGAGATTTTTTTGTACTTACTTTCCGTCATATCTTCAGTAAGTAAGAAGTATAATGCCTAAAAGTATGCTAAAATATTTTAACTAGCGGACTTGGCTTCTTACCGAGTTCATTTTAAACGCAACAGGTTTGTCTCTTAAGTCTTTTGTATGGAATAATTAGCAAATCACAATATGTTGCAATTGTTGCAGAACAAATTCTTTATGAAGAGTAATAACAAATTCTTGTTTTAAATAAAGTTTTGATCTAATATTTCATATTCCATGAAGAACAACTTGTCGTGGCCAGATTTTTACAATTTTGTGCAGAAAAAAATTCAATGAATTCTAAATTGTCACACAATAAGGCTTTCAGCAAAGAATTAAGACATAAAATAAATTCTCTCAGCTATATTAAAATAAAAAAATATATATTTACTTATTATTTATCTATAGAATTGAAAGTAATTACACTTACAAGTTCGCAATTTTATACTATAAATGCTGCAATGTTAAAATATACAAAAACTGAAAAGCGAAATCTTGTCAAGTGTCATAAAAAATATCAAAATTTATGGCTACTTGATCGTGCAAAGGGCACGATTCAATGCGCGTCTAACAGCACTTGTAATCGCGAAAAATGTGTGGCATCAGCAATTAATAAAACACTCCCACACACATTAAATAAACTGCCAGCCGCACCAGATCGACGAACCGCCGTCACAAAAATTCCGCAGCGCAGTGCGCAAGCCGCCAAATGCATTGCGGAGATGAGTCAGAGATTTTTACAAATACACAAAACCATACACACATACCTACGTACAACTTTTGGCGCAGCAACAATAGACTACAGTTTGATTTTATTATTGAAAATTTGTTGACAATTTGCGATCGCTATCGGTGTGGAATTTCGGATCTTCGACAACAAAAGCGACACTTTAGCTTTTATATATTAGTATATACAGATATAGTAGAGATATAGCATAGCATATTTAATAATTTTTTCAATTTCAGTATATTTGAGTTTCTACTTGTAATAACGTTGACTTTTTATGCCATGTTGCAACAAATGTTCTCCCGTAGACAAGTGGTAAACAAGTTGCCATCGCTGCTGGTGATTACTGTCGCATGCACCGAAGGCATTAAATTGAGTAAATTGTATCCGAAAATTCGGATTAGCTTGATTGGGTTGGTGCCGCACAGCACGAGCTTTTGCTTATTGTAAAAGCCGAACGATGCTCAGTGGCTGAGCAGGAATTCACGAAATTTAATATTTATTTGAGATTTGTACAAAGAGCAAATTGAAAATGTGTAAATGAAATTTTGAAATTTCCGTAAAATGTTGGAAAAGCTTATCAAAATAGGTATTACTGGTAATAAGGTATTTTTATTTAGTAATTTTGATGTCAATTAAACTACAAAAGATGAAGAAAAAGATTTAAAAAAGCATGACTAGAGTTGAAATTACAACCTGACTTAGACAACCAGAAAAAGCCAGAACTAGAAGCGATGAAGAAGGGGTATTATTAGTATTACATCGTGGTAAGGATGTAATACTTTAATAGGCTGCCAAAAAAATATTGATCTATATATATCATAAATTTTTATTACTGAACATAATATGATATTATTAACTTTAGATGGCTTTTGCCAATCTGAGCTTAACTTTTGTGGAATAAATTTATCTGTTTTGCTACTAAACCATTGCAACCCAATATAAAAGTGTTAAAGCTTCTTTACTGTACAGAGGTCCAGTATTTGAATGCAGGAAAATATCGCAATCGACTCGCTTATAATTGGATGAAATTGGGGTAAACTATAAGTAAGATCATCGACTTTGCAGTTTCTAGCAATTTCGCTATGACGAAACACCCACACAAGTCTAAGATGAATGGAACTTTAAGCATTCGCTAATGAATGTTGACCGCTTTTGAGCGCCAGTCAACGAGCTACAAGCCAATATAGTCTCTCGACTATCGATTCTAAAGGAAGCTGCATTTCGGGGCAGTACTTCTACTGTTATCTTGATAGCAACCACCTCCACTTGAAAGAACCTAAAACTAGAGTAGATGGAGAACTCCCGATAGAAAACTTGACCTTTTACTTTCACTCTGAGTCTCGACCTACTCATGCAAAAGGTGACTGAACCATATTTGCTTACTGTGATTTCTTCTAAAGTCATTTCGATCTCTCTACAAAAAAATAGCTTGCCTTTCATTTAATAAATTATAAAAAATTGCATGGGTTAAAAAATTTAAAAATTTAATGTAATATAACGGAAGCAGTCACCTGAATTACTGTGGATTTTAGGCGATGCAGACGTGTTGGATTTATGACTAACTAACTGCTCGTTTGCACCAGAAACTTAAGAGAGCTGGATTGGAAGCAAATCAAGTATAGTCGTAAAGAAGTGTACAGGTATATACAATTTAGTTAAATAATAAAAAATTCAGAATTTCAATTCAAGTTTTTGTTGACACGGAACTTGATAGTTTCAATGTGGGCAAAGAGCAAATCACTTTAGTTTTTTGTATGGGATCGAAACACACTAATTGTTCTTTGAAGAGCTACACTAGACATCAGATAAAAGTATAAAATTCACAGACGTTATTTCAATGCGAATTTATTAAAATAAATAATTAGTAATTCATACAATAATATTAAATTTACTTAGATATTTAAATAAAAAATCATAAATTAAAATATCTTAGAATAGAAAGGAAAAAATTAATTTGAAGTGAAGTTAAAAAAAGGATTCTTAAACAAAGTTGGTCAATTGAAAATCAAAATGAAAAAAATTAAAAATTTTAGTTAATTAGTAATTAATAATTAATTATAACCACCTTTTGTTCTCAATTATTGCACGAAAATGTTCCAGCTTGCTTCGAATCAACTTTTCTAATACTTTCAGTGGAATATTATCCCATTGATAGTTCATTCTTAAGAAAAATTAAATCAAAATTGACCACAAATGCTCAATTGAAATTACGACCCCAAATTCATTTTTTCCGCGTTTATTATCAAATTTTTGCTTCTAATGTCAACATATGAAGCATCGGAGTCATGCGTCTATGGATTTTAATAAAACTTCCAAACAGCCCCAAACTTCCCCTATGCTTAATTGATGATTTTATGCACTGTGGCTTTAAGTAATCCGAAGGTTTACACACACTTTCTCACATTTTTGAACTCTTTAGCTCGAATTTTAATAGTGGCTGGCATAAATAGATATTTATTCGCAATGGAAATCATGGGTCGTTTGTTGCGACATAGTTTTTCAAACCAAATGTTCCTATTTTTCTTTGCATAGTATAAATGATGGATGTTTCCAAACTAAATCTTTTGATCAACACTCTCGATGAAATTTCAGGATTTTCAGCAACTTTTGTTCGTATAAGGGGTTAGGGGTAGTTAGAATTTTCAAAAAATTATTTTTTTTTGCATTTTCGTTAAGTGTAATATCTTAGAAATATTCTCTGAAAATTTCGCGTTGATCCGATAATTAGTTTTTAAGTTATTCGACAAATAACAAAGAGAGCTCGGGCACTTCAAAGCGCTAGTGTAAACTTTAAACGCGAACTGGTGACAACTGTAACTCGAAATCCGCTCAGTATATTTTAATGAATTTTATACAGCTTTAAGAATACATAATAAACTCGGACCTGATCGAAGAATTTTTTGTTTTTCAAAAATTTCGATTTTTTTAAGACCAATTAACTATTGATTTTTTCCCAAAAATTTTGAAAAAAATTTCTTGAGGACGCCATTTTGTTAATTTTTGAAAAAAAAAACAAATCCTTCGATCCGATTGATTTTATATGAATTTCCAAGGACTTATAGTTGTCACCGCAAGTACCTTTTTTTTGGAACTGGGTCAACACAAACAACTATATCTTTGGAAATTAAATTTTTTTTTGAAATTTTCATTACTTCAAGTCAACACATTACATAATTACATACTTTTGTATAATAACACGATTTAGTTGCAAAAAAAAAAAAATCTGAAAATTCTCATTTTTTCGTGCTTCTGACTACCCCTAACCCCATAAGTCGCTAAGCGCGCATGGAAATTTTTGATGTTGGACTGAGTCTAGCAAGTCTTTCTTTCTTTGAAGTCTTCAAAAATAGTTCTTACCCTCCAATCGAAATGAAATCTTTGTCAGATATTATTATTTTTTTTATACGTTTCAGCCCTCTTCCCATCGTCTACAATTAGGTTCAGTTTTTCGTATTTTTCAAAAAGAACGGAACAATTTTTGCGATACATATTAGGTGAAAATTTTACTCAAACTATTTATTTACATACATAACGGTGCATCTTCATGGTATGATATATGCCTTACGAATTTATTCTTAAACGAAAATGTAGAGAGTAAATGAATGCTCAAATTAATAGTTGAACTGCACCGCAAATGCCAAGGTGCTGCAAGCAAAGGCATGAACACTTGTCATAAAAAGTGGGTAAAATAATGAAACTTAGCTCTATTTCGATTCCGAAAGCTATATCCTCGATACTGGTGTCAAAAGTTTACGAAGAATAAACCACAATCACTTCAAGACCATTTTATATATTTAAAGTATGTCCATGCAATATAGTTTTCCATTGGTTAAAGTACTATTCAGTAACACGCATAAAGCTTAAAAATACAATTTCTATGAACGTGTGATCTCCCAACCTTCCCCGGACCTTGGCGTTATTGACTCTCGCACTCATTCCGTAATTCGCCACATACCGAATGCCATCACTAAACATCCAAAGATTACTTGACCAGCGTAAGTCATGCAAGTGCCGCGCCGCGTGGCCCAACAAGTGGCAATGCAACAATAACAACAAAAGCAAGTGCTGACAGTTGGAAAATGCAAATTATGCACAATATTGCAACAGTAGCACGGCTTAAAGTGGTGTAACCGTATGTTCGCAGATTAACAAGTAAACTTGATTTAATTTTTTATTGGCAATTTAATAGCCAGCCAAGAGCCAGCAAAGCCAGCCAGTGGCATTTGCGGTGAGTTTAATTAAAAAAGCGTTTAATTGAAAACGCTGCAGGCATACTTGGGCCAAGTTAAACACACATGCACACACACGTATTGAGTGCACGTATAAGTTACCGATTAGCAAAGGTGTCACCACTCTGCACACCATAATGCGTTTGTATGCATGCGTTTGTATGCATGCGTGTGTATGTGTGCGCAGCCGCTTGTTTGGGGCAACGTTTGATGGCGCTGTTGCAAGCTCGTTATAAAGTAGCCATTGAAGTCGTCTAATTACAATTTTTACGACCTCTTGGCAACGCGACCAATGCAGTGGCAGCGTTGAAACATCTTTTATTATTATAATTCCGCTTATGACATTTGAGTCGCCAAAGTAATGAAAATACTTCGATGAGTCGTTGGGTTTTCCTTATTATTAGATGTTACGATTTATGCGCGAAATGTTGCTGCGGTGGTTGCCACTTGCCGCACAGCGATGAGGCCAATCAGTGATAATGGAAATTATGGATTTTACGAGCTGGTTGGCCTTGATGCCGCGGCTGAAGAGGATGTGTTTGGTATGTGGTCGATTTACAAACATATGTACAGAATCAGGTGTTTATATAAGTGCAACGGTATTTTCATACATACCAGCATCTACACCCACTTCCAAACTCTGAAGCATTTTGAGTTGCTTTGATTTTTCTGCTTCAGGTAAGAAATCTTTCGGCACAGATGTCGATACACACATATATATATTTACATATTTACTTATATATTGACATATAACACACATATTTATATATATGGTCTTGCCACTTGCACCGATTTTCTTAGCATCGCAGTTGTGCGGGTGTTGTTGCCACTGCTGCCGCGCATAGCCACCACCGCTGTGGCAAGTGTATGTGTGTCTTTGTGTCTGTTTGGCACTTGCAAAACACCCGTACGCCGTGTAATAAACAGCAATTCGAAATTCGCAATCATCGCAATCATCGCAATTTTCGATTCGCCATTCGCATTCACCGGCAGCCAAGGTAAATGCCAAACACACTTAACCAACCTTAAAATTGTGGCTCGGAATTATGATTTGGTTTATGCTTCTAGTTTTTGTTTGCCGTATTCCTTCTGGTTTTATTGCTTGATGCGCGGCAAATGAAATTGCCAAGCCATAAATGTTAGTCGATTCTCAGCACAGCCCGGAATTGTTGCGCGGTTCGTGTGTACGCCCACCACTGCCGTTACACTGATATGCATGCAGGCCAATTGGTGTGTACTTAGTCGCCGCTGCCATCTCCGTCATCATCATAATCATCATCAACCAAATCCATCGCTTCAGCAATCGCAGAAAAATTACAATCAGCTACAATTCTACAGTGTCTCCAGTTTGCTCCAGTTACGTTGGACATGAATTATGAAGAAAAGATTTTGCAGTTATTGCCGTTGTTAAATACAAATGAAATCCTTGGAAAAGAAGAACCAGTTTGAAAGTTAAGTTTTAAGCTTTAAATTTTTGTGTGGCATTCGACGAGCTATCTTTTCCTACTCTGATCACAAATTGTGGTCCCAAGGTTCGCATGTATTAACAGACAGCCAATCTTCTTCAGTAAGGAAACCAGGCATATGACTTATTAACCACTGCTGAGTGGTTTTTGTTTCACTTTTTTTGTGGTGAAGCAAAATCTTGTTACAAGATCCAATGCACTTTAACAAAGAGAGTATTGCTTAACTGATTTACTATGTCTTCTTAACCATTCTCTTAGTATACTTTTTCTGCAGTTTTAACCTATTTTTCATAGAAATGTTGAGGTGAAACTCCATTTTTGACCATTTAAAGATCAGACTCAGATTGAACCGATTGATTGATATATTAATTTCCCTCGATGCAGTTTTCTATAGGCATTTATTCGAATGCGTTCACGAACAGTTTTTATTGCTGAATTAGTTTGACAAGTTTTCGACTAATGAACAAAATCAATCAAGTAACTCAAAATAGTGCGATTGGTTCAATAAAAATACCACTGAGAGCAATACAACGACAATATTAATATTTCAACTTTTCGACACCAATTTTTTAATATGATTCTCTCCAAAATAGTCCTCAGTATTTCTTCCAGTTGCTTGGGCCATGTGCGGAGAATATGATGGATTAATTTTTTTTTCTTAAATTTTAAAACTTTTTTATTAAAATTTCATATCACTCGAATTAATTGCCCGACAAGCGTGAAATTTATACACTTTTGGAGTCTGCCTTAAACAATAAATCATGCAAAACTTCTTAAAGATATCTAGTACAAAAGTTAAGATCGACATCTGAAAAAAAGGAGTAGGTCGCTTATAAGCAGATAAAAAGATGGACACATAGACAAACTATGGCAAAATCATTCCTGGATCCACTCAAAGACAGTGTCAGATTTTATTAATGAAACCAATGCAAAAACTAGTGCTAGATTGCTAATTGAAAAAAAAAACCGGTTAAATTATGACGGTATGTAAAATCAAGGATTAAAACCTGAATAGTCATGTTACTGTTTTTTTTAACTTTTTTACTTTTATTGTAGGAGGAAGCATCGAAAGCCGCAGTAGAGGACTTTAATAAGCTAAACCTAACTTACTCCCACCTCATGTCTCTCCCACGGGATCACTGAACAAAGTATTACTTCATGGGAGCGAAGAAGACATTTAAGTCTCCTCCATTGTAAGGGCTGATTGAGGCCTAATCTGTTGTAAATGTCCCAATCTTATCATCATTAGAGCTGTCGCTTCGCTGACTGCTGACAGCTTTCCATTCTACAGAGGACGCGCATATAAATGCAGCCAAATTTTCCACAATGAGACTACCTCCACGTGTAGTTTTTAGATTTTTCTTTATACTTGAAAACCTTGGACAATGATAGACTAAAGTCATGATGATATTTTTATAGGTATTACGCTAAGGTAATTCCACTGTGAAATAATTTCACATACTCCTGTGGTGAGCAATATCTTGTCTTCAATTTTCCTGGAGCTTATAAGCAAGACTTCTGTTTTCTCCTCAGCCAGCTCCAGGCTCATGGTAGTAAGCCATCGGATGTCATGCAGATGTTAAGCCGCTGTTACCACTATGAGATCATCCCCAAATGCGATTGTTCCACCTTTTTCATTGATGTATTCTTAGCACTCCGTCATACATCAGGTTCCATAGTAGTTACTTGGTTCGGAAAGAAGCACTTATCCTTCCTAAAAAATAATTTTCACCTCAAATGACATCTGTCGGAGAAATGACTGGGTGAATGAGATGCTCTAAGCCACATATTAGCTCATGGTTGCCCTGCAAGGTGTCAGACTATTCTTTACTACTTGGCGAATCGAATGCGTCCTATATAAGCAATTTAATTTCATAAAACTTCTAAATAAGTATTAGCTTAATTTCAACGATGCCACCACACTGTACCTCTATCTGAGCTGATATTATACAAGTAAGTATGCACGACGCCTCAGGCCAAAAAAATGAAGATGCAAATTTCCATGGGAGTCAAATATTTGGAACTTTGGCGTACAAGTAGATAATTTTCGGCAAATACTTAACTGTTGCTAATGGTACAATTTTTCTTAATTTTTGTTTTTGCTTCGGCGGCATGCAGCAGTACACATGTAAGAAACCATTCGACGCAACAGCCGAAATTTGCAGGCAGTCAGGTGTAAAATGCCGTTTGTATAACTGTTTGCCTTACATTTGCTCTGCCGAAAATTCCACTGGCTTGTAAGAAGACACACACACATATACACATGTGGAACAATTTTTTGGGTGTGCGCAAGTATCAACTGGGATGGGTAGGTGTGTGTGGCAAGTTGGGCCAAGATCTGTAACCACACATTAAAAGTGTTGCAACATCGCTTTAATCTAGACAAAATTGGTGATTGGGAAGAGTGATTGTCAAAATTTGTTAAAAATGATGAACATTTTCTTAGTGAATGATGTGGCGTAGTGTGTGTGTGTGTTTGTTGCTGTAGGCTTTAATACTGCGGTCAGCCACTCTTTGTCTAGAGTAATTGTTTGCAGTCTCTTCGAAATGTGTGGCAGTTAAAAGTGAATTATTACAAAAATTTCGAATGAAAGGAATTTGTATTAAACAGAAAAGTAACTGTGCAGTAAATAAATTACATTAAAACGCTTATCCTCAGTATCCATGATTTATTAGATGCCATAGTTAAAAACTTAAAAACGTTAATATTGAGAAACTTTTCTAGTTGACTTAAATAAGGAGATCAATGGGTTTTAGTAATATATCATAATTACTTTTATTCATTCGAAATTACGTAAAATTGTGTGCCTAAATTATGTTACCAAATTTCAACTAGCTTGTACATAAATCACATACGGAGTATTTTAAAAAGGATTTCAAACAGAACCAAAATTTCACCAAATACCTTCCAAATTAATGAAAATTTATGAACATTAATTAATTTAATAGTTATTTTGAGTTAGATTTTTCAAATATGGCTAAACGATCTCACTCGAAAATTTAATGGACACAAAAAAACAAAAAACAAACGTTAACTTCGGCTGCACGGAAACTTCACAGTTCAAGTTTTCTTTCAGGAGCTTGATTTTATTCGAGCAGTTTGTATGACAGCTAAAGGCTATAGTGGCTCGATCTGTACAATTTTTCGAAGATCGCATAGTTGCTTTCCAAAACAACTCATGCAAAATTTCGTGAAGAAGCCTTGTCAAACAAAAAGGTTTTCTATGCAGGGACTTTAGTTTGATCGAACAGTTTGTGTGGCTGCTTTATGCTATAGTAATACTCCGCAAATGGTATCTCCCTGTTGAGAAAAGGACGTGTGTCAATTTCAGATCGATGTCTCAAAACCTGAGAGACCGGTTTGTGTGTAGAATGAAATATATTAACAGCTGATAATTTTATAAAAAAAGATGTTATTAATTACATTTGGCATGTTTTGTCTCATTGTTAAATATTTTTCGAAAAATTGTCAACATTTTCCAGGTAATATTTATATAGCTTCATCATCTATTGCAGGACATATATGAGAAAATTATGAACCAATTTGATAATAAATTCATTGCTAGTAGTGACTATAATGCCAAAAACACTTGGTGGAATTCATTGCTCGCAAATATCAAAGATAAAGCACTTTTGAATTGCATTTAAAATAAAGGTTTCATGAGTCATTCTGCCGGTGAAGCCACTTACTTGCCATCCGACCTAACGAAAGTTCCAGACGTTCTTGATTTTGCTATTTCGAAAGCTTTTAATGCAAGTTACATATACTCTACCACTTGTTTGGATCTCCTATCTCGTTCTGCTTGAAGTAAATACCTCGGTACTCGCAATGAATAAATGGATCAAGGTACTTGGCAATTTGGCGAATATTTAAAATTATCGCAAATCGCTAGAAGAAAATGTGGACCCCGACACCGCCATTTGCTCAGAGATAGATATCGATTATACTGCGGAAATCTTGACCAGAAGAATACACATTGCTGCCCATATAAGTACGCCAGATACTATAATCACACAGAGCGTCGACAAGCGGGACAGATAACTCTGGTCCAATGAGGTAGTGACGAGAAGAGAAGAGACGTTTTCGGTATGCTTGGCAAGTCAGTAGATCCTAATGACAAAACACTTCTCAATCATGACACAAAGCTGAAGGGAGTATTTTGGTCTAGGATTTTGAAAAAATCTATTTTTGTTTGCATATTTTGAAAGTTTATACTTTCAAAAATATGACCTTGGAAGGATTTTTCAAAATTCTACTTATTTTCGGAGATACAGCCGATTTTGCGACGTGGCGTCCAGGTTCACTAGAATTGTCTCCTAAACTTTAAACGCGGTTTTCTCGAAACTATTTTTTTTGAGGTGGTTGACATGATGTCTCAAGTTCTACTGAACCGATTCCTTTACAATTTGGTATATATCTTCTTTATACAAAGATATATCGTGTCACTGGGTGATTTTCAAAAATTTTGATTTGAAGTAGTTTTAAAAAATTCAAAAAAGTCGAAAAAATCGGGTCAAACAAAAATTTTTTTTACGCACTAATAAAGAAGAAAAGGAAGAATTATCTCGAAAATATTTGAACAGCTTATTCCGAATCATCAGTTTGGCTTAAAAATATTGAAAAATGTAATAGGGTAGAACACTTTATAACTGATGCTATGGAAAATAATAAATACTACCCTGCTAAGTTCCTAGATGTCCATCAAGCATTTGACAAAGTCCGGCATCTAGGCCTATTATTGAAATTAAAAGAAAACTAGTAAGTCTTGCTTGCACAATCGGACATTCTACGTTAGATGCCGTGAACTTTATACAGCAGACCTTCCAGTGATCAACTCTGACTCCACAATGACGGCAACCCGTGCTGATGATACTGCACTGCTAGCATTAAGTGGCAACCCTAATACTGCCTCCAGAAAACTGCAGATGCAATAGAATGCTCTAGATCCGTGGCTCACCAAATGAAACATTGACATCAACATCTAAGGTCCGTACGAATAGCATATACCCTCAAAATTGCCTTCAAGTGGCTTAATATAGTCAGTTGTTTCAACAAACACACGCACAAAATATTTGGGGATTACAATTGATAAGAGGTGCGTGCACTTGGCAGGATCACGTAAAAATTAAAGGAACTCAGCTAAGACGAAAATTTGCGCTGCTATACTGGCTCCTTACACCAAGATTCCGCCTCAGTCTGAAGAATAAGTTGCTAATTTATAAGCTAATACTTAGGCCGATCTGGACGTTTGACATTCAAATCTCGGACAGTGCAGTGATCTAAAATTTAAAAGTTTAAAAATGAACCTCTGTGCCTCATAGATTTCTATGTGAGAAACGATGTCGTCCACCGGAATCTAAAGTTGTTCATTGTAAACGAAACAATGAAAGAATTTAACAGACGTTATCTCTTCCGTTTAGAGCATCAAGAAAATATATATTTGCGACACAACTGCTGGACAGTAGTTTAGAACATAGAATGTTGAAAAGATACCACTTGCTACCTATCATATCATATCGTTCGATTCAATTAATGTATAAAATTTTTATTTTATTTAATTTTATGAGTTTTTTTGAATTAATTTTTAATTTTTTTAATGTCATACTACCATAATTCCTTCTAATTGTGTTTTTATGAAATTTAGTTAGTATTTTTTATGATTATGACATTTCTTCCAAAAAAAAAAAAATTCTAAGCTTTTTAATGCATCTTCAGTTTATAGAGCTGCTATTTACTTCTCTGCATTTTTTTTCTTAAAATTCCAAATATTTTTTTTACATTTTATACCCTGAAGAGGCTGAACAGGGTAGACCAGCAGAAAACGTCGTAGGCCCTATAAAATATATATAGTATATCCACTAAATAATTATCGTTACGAGTTGAGTTGATTTAGCCATGTCCATCTTTCCGTTTGTTTGTCTGTCTGTCGATCTGTATATGAGCCCAACCTTACCTCTACAAGAAGCTGCTTATTTGTTGAAACCGTGAGTATTGCATATAGCTGACACACGACCTGAACAATCGGAAACAATTTCTTGTATGGAAAAGTTTTTTATTTGACGAGATATTTTTACGAAATTTGGAAGAGTCCTATTATCAGGATAACAATGAAATCCCCGAAGAAATAGATAATCGCGTAAGCGATGCCTACGACAGTAAAGAAGAAGAAATAATTATTCATATCGGTTAACTAAAGCATACAGCTGCCATAAAAACTCAACAAACGCAATGAAGTTTTTCTAACTATTATTTTGTATTTGTAAAGTGTACTGAAGCCTTGGTGCAACCGAAGTTAACCTTTTTCTTACTTTTTATATTTACTATTCATTACTTAACTTTTTTTTTCATTAACATTCCATTCATTGCCACGCAAACATGTGTAATGTGAGAAATAAACAGCAATTACAACAATGCAACAACAACAAGCCGTTACTCACTACAAATTGATTTCAATTAAAATAATAAAATTGGTTAAAGCGGCGACAATCTGATAGGTGCCACAAAGCAAAAGAGCCAAAACGCCGAACGCAAAAATTCATTGCATGCAACGGTTACTATGTGCTCCAGCGCATGTGTGGCTAATCAAATTCATTCAAAACGACGTAGGCAGCAAATTACGCCTGCGCGTATCGACTGCGCACGCTTAGCTTCGTCTGCACTCGCATGCCTTCACATGTGTATGTAGGTGCGCCAGAGCCAACACCAGCCAAGTGTAGGCAAATCCACATGTCGCAAATCGGAAAAAAGCGCGAAGCAAATCTTCAAAGCGCATCTTTAATTTTGCTGTGCACCGCCAGTGCATTAGAGTATACTAGACGTCTGAATGTCTGTGTGCTTTTGAACTTCTCTTTGATCTCAAAAATATTGAATTTGCGCATAGCTCATGAGATTATTATTTATTGCCTATTTTTGCAATAAATTCTTTCGAAATTAAGAAAATAAATAACTCTGCTGCCTGCGATGAGAAATCTAAGTGTACGGAATATTGGTTAACTTCTTCATTTTTGGAAACAAGTTTTTGCAAATTCAGATATATGGGACTATTTTTCGTAATTAGTTTAAATTTCGAAATTTATTTCAATAAAAAATATTTTAACGCTAAAAATTCGAGCGGAAAGACCAATTAATTTCACAGCCAAATTGGAAATAATATACGTCGGAGTATACCTTCAAGAAGTGAAACTTTGTCGATAAAAATAAAAGTTAAAAATAAAAATTATGTCTTATTTTTTTCATTGTCTCATCTGTTCTTCAAAAGGCTACGTAATAGCTTAACAGCAAACCGAAGTTACGATTTGAAAGCTTAGGGCTTTTCTCATGCCCGACCAGAATAAAGTTCGATGCTCGAGACAGAGGCGGTTTTAAAAAATGCAGCGAATGCTTTCAGACGGCATGATCTATCCACTGTAGACGCTGTCTCTTAATTCCCTGAACTATGTCAATGTTGTCGTATATCTCGTACAACTCATAGTTCCATTCATTGCGCAAAGGAACAATGAATCTTCCGCAGAACCTTTCTCTCGAACACACGTAACGTTGGCTGCTAAGATGTTGTCATATAGCAGGACTGAGGTGGTGACTGACTTATAGAGTTTGGTCTTTCTTCGTCGAGAGAGGACTTTACTTCTCATTTGCTAACTGAGTCAGAAGAGTTTTTCTGCGTTTCATTTCGAGGCTGATGTTGTTGTTTGTGTTAATGCTTGCTCCAAGATAGAAGAACTCATCTACGACTTCGATGTTAAGACTGTTAACAGTGACGTGGGAGCCAGGTCGGGAGTGCGACGATCGTTTGTTTGGTGACAGAAGATATTTCGTGCCGTCTCGATTTAGCTCTGCAGCTCGAATTATTTCCTCCAGCAGTAAATTTAAGAAGTCGCAGGATAGGGAGTCGCCTTGTCTGAAACCTCATTCCGTTTCTGACGAAGCTTTTGGTATTGCGCAACGTCAGTTTGGAAGAAGGAGAGGCCATATGTAGAAGTACACGCAAGTGAGGAAAGTTCTCTGATCACCATTCACTTGGTAGTGGCGAGAAACGATTCTTTTACATATGGTTCAAGCAGCTCACGACTTGGACATTTTCTTTGACCAAGTATCCTCTGTGTAGCCAAAGAACATTCATTTCAAGGCGAGATAAAGTGAGAAGGCGAACCATCCTTCATCTTAAAACGAAACCGATCAACGGTTTGCATCCGTTACAATCTTTAGTTGATAGTACCGAAGTAGTCGATGTTTTCTAGGATAAATAGACCCATTAGTAGTTTAATAATTTAGGCGATGTAACAACCAACGATTCCAATCATGTTTTAGTCTGAAGTGAATGGTTTGGAAAAGTCTTTACCTCCTTATTTAACTAATCATGCTATTATTCATAAAATATAATACCTGGTTCACCCATAACTATAGAGTGCATACCCAGCAGGAAAAACTCTTTCCGAATTTTTACATACGAGTTTCATATGTCAAATTAACTGAGAGTACATTCAGCTAAATTGACCTAAAAGTATGAGAGTTTAGCTGACAAAACTTGTTTAAATGACAAATTTGACTTACTCGGTGGCTTGTAATTTTTTGTTCGAACAATGGTGTTATAAACTACCTTAATAAGATTAGAGACAGTCATTAATTTGTCAACAAACTTTGACGTAGTGGAAACTATATATTAATATGATTACAAGCTTAGCTTGACATCCAGAGAGATGAATTCGCGCGATTGGACCAGCTTTCAGAGCCATCTCTAGGCGTCAAAAAAGAGGATAGAACCAAAAACATCACAACGTGGCAGCAACCGTGGCAAACCTCAACCAAAGGACAATGGACCTACAGTCTAATTCCTGACATTTATTTGCGGATATTTAGATAGACAACGTGGGAACCTAGACTTCCACCTAACCCAAGTAGTGAGTGGACATGGATGCTTTAGAAGCTATCTATATCCGATTCCATCACGACCTTAGGCCGTATTGTCCGACGTAAGACAGAGTGCATGAAGACTCTGAGCTCACATTTTTTCAAATGTCAGGGAAAAAGTCAAAACCTGCACTTGGCGGTAGTTTTTCAGTGGAAAATTTGACAGCACTCATGTAGCATAGCTCTGGTAAGCTTTCAGCAGAGCTCAAATTATGAAAAAACTAAAGCTACAGTATATTAGGCGTCAGCCAGTATGATGGGTGAGACTTAAAGTCTTTCTCTCTCCATGACGTAACAGTTAAGCCGGGAGTTCCGTGGGAGCGATATGAGTTGGGAATAGGAATAAAACTGACTTATATTTTATTATTTATTTATTTTTTAATGTATATCATAATACTAGGTCCCCAAAATTTACTTGTTCTGAACTTCATATTAGACAAAATATTGTATATAGGTGAGTTTTTTCGCGCAGGGTGCATGGGTAGTACATTCATATACGATATCTGTACGTACTATACACAAATAAGTATGTTCTACATGCCAATAGCGTTGCAAGTATCTTGTATGTGGCTACAACGATGAGTCAATTGCAAGTAACTTTATTTGCATAAATTTGTTTGACGGCTTACTCACGTAATCACCAAAACCAACGCGAAGCTGCATGCAAATTTTCGTTTCTATTTTTATTTTTCGTAAATCCGATTGTTTACGCCAGTGATAATCATGTGAATTTTTGTTGCTTCTGCCTTGTAATCGAACGTTCAGCAGTTAAATGATTTATGCGAGGAACTTAATTTATTTGGACATAGATTAACTAATCGAAGTTCATTAGAGGAATCTATTTACATATGTATTACATACAAGTATCTATGTATATACTTTATGTACCTGTCGATCAATGAGTGATGCAAATGACGTAGTAGAGTTTGAATATGTTTAGACTTTGGTGATTGAGTAATGAAGAATATTGGACAGCTGTTTTGAAGTAGCCGTGATGTATTCATTGTTCAATTATTTTATAAATTATGGCTTTTAACGAATATCTATTTAAAGGGCGTTATGATGGTGTAGTGTTTTTGTTAACCACTTTTATGTAAAAGGAATAAAAATCAGCAAAGTCAAGCGTGGACATGATAAATTGAAAAAATTTAAATTTTTTGTATATGTATTGTCTCTACATGTCCATAAATACATAAAGAAAAGAGCTTGGTTTAAAAATAATTATCTTTAATATAAGATAACCATCTTTGTACCTCGAACAGGGTAAATAAAGCTTGCGGTGTAACACCCAGAGAAGGAAACGTCGGAAACCCTATAATATATATACATATATATACGTGACGAGTTGAGAAGATTTATTTTTAGTTCTACCATCTGTCTGTATATGCACACAATTTTTGAGATCTCAGTCTGAAAAAATATGTGTTTTTTCCTTTAGAAACTGCTTATTTATCGGAACCGCCGATATTGGATCACTACATACAGCTGCCACACAAACTGAATGATTAAAAACTAATTCTTGTACAATGTTCGAATAAATTATTCAGATCGGACTCTTACAAGTATAGATTAATCGAAATGAAATTCTTATATGGAAACATTTTCATTTGTGAAAAGTATTCTCGCTGCGATTACTTCGGTTATACTTTTTCGCTTTTTCTTGTTCCAAAATAAAATCAGTCAATAAATTCCAAAATATCCCAGTCTTCTTGATTGAAAAATAATACGAGTAGACTTCAACCTATATACCTGTATTATGGTCAAAAACACATTCGATCTTTCGATTAAGCATCGATTAAGTTTATCAAAAGATAACCAAAATCAAATTTTGACAGTTAGCGATAGACGACAGAAATAACATCTTTTTCTACCATCTAATCTTAAGTTTCTGGTACTTTTTGGGATCAGATACAAATTTTCAAAGCAATTTTCAAGGGTATACAGTCAGGAATTCAGTTATATTACCATAGTATTTTATTGAAAAAGTATTCGTTTGATATTTAATAACACGGAAAAATGTTACATCTTAAACACAATGTGGCTAAGTGTTAAGGGGTTACATGGGTCTCTTAGAGTAAAATAACCTTTTTTCAAATATTGTTTTTCACATAAAAAATAAAATATGTATTATATTTTATTGGAATTTCTTTTATTACAAACATATACTAATAGAAAGGAAATTCTAAAATTTTCGGAAAAAAATATTTTAAACTTGGCCATTGCGACGATATTTCCTGAGACCTGAGAAAACTCCTTACAGGATCCTCTAAAGTCCAAAAAATATGTGGTTTAGTTAAAAACTTAACGTAGAACTTAGACGAAGGAGAAAAAACTAAACTGGATTTTTGGTAGACATTTTTACAAAAAAATTAAAAATTTCAGTGAAAATTTCGAGACATTTTTTTTTTTTCAAAAAGTTGTGATTGAAAAAAATTCTCCGTCCAAGTCTTTAAGAATTACATCTAAGGGACCTGTGTAAAATTTCATGAAGATCGATTGAATAGTTTTCGCGAAATTTTGCAAACCGACTTCTAAAATACAGTTTCGAGAAAAACGCCTTTAATGATGGCGCATTTAGTCTAGTTAGCTTTGAGCGCACAATTTCTCAAGGCAGTATCTCCAAAACTATTACTCGGATTAACTTGAAAATTTAGGAGAATATTTTAGAGGTGTTTAAGAATTTAGTAAAACAATAAAAAAAATAGATTTTCTGAGAACTGTAAACCGATGTGACCCCTTAAGAGTGATTGAAATTGGGTTTACGACCTGATGCAGCGCTCCTATACTTTATTTAAAAATTCTAGCAAATTCAGCCTATTCTAATGGGTTGTCAAAAATGTCTTGCGGTATTTTTATTGAATCAATTCGTGTGGCACCCATACATCGAGCTTCTTAGCAACTCCAAGCTTCTTCAAATGGTTTATAACGGTTTGATGACTACCATGCCGGTCTCTTTTGACCAATTCAGCGATTTTATCGCAATTTTCGACGATAGGCCTTCCGGAGCGTGGCGCATCTTCGACCACCTCTACACCAGAACGAAAACGTTGAAACCATCGTTGTGCGGTGGAAATGGAAACTGTATCGGGTCCATAAACTGCACAAATCTTATTGGCGGCTTGAGATGCATTTTTGCCTTTATCGTAGTAGTACTGTAAAATATGCCGTGTTTTCTCTTTATTTTGCTCCATGTTTGCGACGCTATAACTCACGAACGACTTAAAAGAAACGACAATCAATCAAACACATGTTAGCGCGTGAAATGAGCTTTCCAAAAAGGTATAGCATGATCCGATGCGACGAATAAAACTAGAACTACGCGCTTTTAGCGCCAACTAGCGAAAATACCGCAAGACTTTTTTGAAAACCTATTATATTCTTCAGGATAAATCAGTTAATGTAAATGACCAAGACATTGCTATCTCAGATATAGTTTTGCAATAATATCGTGGCCACGCAAAGCTAACCATTCAAAATTTTCATGTGTTGTGCATATTTGTCAACACTTAATAGCGTTACTTTTTGCGGTATAAACATTTTTTATTTAGAAATAAATTAATGACATCAAAAACATTAAAAATTTTAAATAAAACACATTCAGCTATAGAGAAAATCATTTTAAAGTTAGTGAGTGTTACAAAATGAGTGACTGACATTCGATTAAAAAATGATATTTTTAGTTTAATTTGAGTTACACTATAGTTCAAATTTATGATTTATTTTATATTTCTTTTGTTGAAACACGAAGTTTAGTAGGTGTATCACTTTAAAAATAATAAGCACAGAAAAGCTTGTTTGCCTTTTTACTCATTGAACGTAATAAATTAAAAACTATAATTATAATTAGATAATATAATTAAGTTTACTTATGCTAATTAAAAACATTACAAAAAAAAAAAAACAAAATTGAAGAAAATGCCGAACGAACGAAATAGTTAAAAAAAAAATTACGAAAGTATGGTAGTAAGCTTTGTGTGGCCACAAGTGTACATATTCTCCAAAAACTTCACAATTTAATTATATCCGTTGTTATTGTTAACAGTAATAGATTTGAACCTATAATAATATATCTAAAACTAATCGAGATGATGAGAAAAGCTGAAATTCGGATGACTGTCTATATGTCCGTCCGTCCGTGCAAGATCTTAGTTGAGTAAAATTTGAGATATCTTGATGAAACTTGGTATGCGGGCTCCTTAGTACAGAAAAATAAGATTTCGTAGATGGGCGTAATTGAAACACTTCCAAGGCCACAAAACGCTAATAAACGAAGTACCATAACTAAGCATTAAATTAAGCACTTAGGCACAGAGGATCGTAGTACCCGAGGTACAAGAATTCCTACCGACATAACGATACGGTTAAAACTACTAACAGCGCTATAAAAATTGGACCATCCCTTATCTCGGGACCCAAATTACCGATTTCAACAAAATTTAGTACATAACATTATCCTCATATTCCTATACCACAGTGCTAAAATGGGCGAAATCGGACTACAAGAAAATAATAAATTATGCCTTTAGAGCATGCCACCTTTTGACCAAAATTTGTCCAAATCCAACCAAAACTATTCAAGCCCCTAGGTACCGAATATGTGGACACCAGTATCAACTACAGATACTGGGGTCCCCACTTTGACCGAAAATATCGGGTCCGGGAAAATTTTTTCCAAACTTTCGGAAAAAACCAAGAGTTTATTGTTTACAAAAATCGAAATAAAACAAGTAAGGAAGATCTACTAGAGTCTTTAGGAGTTTCATTGGCCGAAAGCTGCGATATTAAGTCACCGGAAAGTTCGAAAACCTATATATTAAATATATTGAAGCTGAGGGCTGTTATCACCTAAATTTTTTCCTCGATTATCATGCTATCATCATGCACTGGTGTTCACATATTTGAAGCCTGGGTTCTTGAAAAGTTATATTCCGGATTTTGGACGTAAGATTAAACACCTTGAGGGTATAATAGTTTCATTGATGTTGGATGAGTTTTAAAAGTTTGATATATGGTAGGTTAGCTTGGTTGTAAACCGATTTTCCATAATATGCAATAATATTAATGGGATAATCCTCACACATCAAATTTGTTTGAAATTGTTCAAATAGTTCCTGAGATATTGGAATTCGCCTAAAAAAGTTATAAGAACATTTAGTCGCATTCAGTAAATATATTGTAAGTATTGCTACCCATTTATATTATTCTGAAATCACTTTCAGCTTGAGAATGTGTTAAAATAAAACTATTGTTTATAATAAATCAAAAAGCTAGCAAGCATCACCTATAAATAAATTAATTTTCACTTTCCAACTAAATTTTTAAATATATAAATCATAATTAATTTTCTTTACTTGGGTAAATTTAACAGAAAGCCCGCGAAGTAAAGTTGGTATGAGCCAAAAAATTAATTCAAAGTATACTTCACACACACATGCATATATGTATATAGTTTTCTACAACTAATTGGCATAAAATCTGCACAACAAGTCACACAAACATACACATCATGTGATAAATAGTTATCTCAACACCCAGAATAGAAAATAGTCCCTAATTAATTTATAACTCTCTAATTTTCTATTCTTGCGGCACTTTTTAGCTGCAGCTATCTTCACATGCAAAATACGTGTCAACAACATCAACACTCCCAGGTTCCCCCAAACCTTCACAACTATCCAGAGTTCCGAGCGCTAGTTCAACAAACCCATTAATACGCGCTTTCAAAGATCTGCAAGTGTTTATTGGTGAGCCTCAGAATTCGGCGAAACTTTCTACGCATTGCATATGCCGTTGAGATTTCTCCATTATGATTTTTTTCTGCGCCAATAAATTACGACATAAATTTACGAATATTATATAATAGAAATAACAAAGAATAAATACAAAAGCAAAAACAAAAACAAAGATTAAGCGTTTACGCGTGAACGCTGAATGAAGATGGTAAATGAAGAGAAAGAAGCAGAATGATGGAACGATTCTGCTGGCGGGTATAAAAAGAGATTTGACAATGCCTGCAGCAGACATTTATTCTATTCTAGACAGTGAAGCAGCTTCAGGCTATCGGCACACACTTTTGTTTAACACTTCGACACACCGAAAGCAAATTCTCAAATTATTTATTTAATATGGCTAAATTGGTTAGTGTTAAATGCTTTTAAGAATTTTTATAATATTCAAACATATATTATTTGTTTCTTTTTTTCATTTACTCCACAAACAGTGCGTGGTCCTGTTCATTTGCGCCTCGGCTTTCGCGCTTGCCTCAACTGCCACCATACGCGATCGCCCCCTGGCGATAGGCAAGCCAGTGGTTGCTGTTGTGCAGACCGAGAAGGAGAAGGAGTTCGTGCCAATTGTAAAATCGGTGGCGGAGCGCAAAGATGATGGCTCTTTCGTCTTCTCCTATGAGGGTGCCGATGGCACGCAGCGCGAGGAGGTTGGCATTGTAAAGAACGCCGGCACCGACGAGGAGACTTTGGAGGTTTCGGGCTCTTACCGTTATTACGATGCCGATGGTCAGCTGATTGAGGTGCGTTATACCGCGGGCGAAAATGGTTTTGTGCCACAAGGCACGAATATTCCACAAGAAATCACGGCAGCAGCGCATGCCGCGGCTGAGGTGGCGCGTCGTCAGCCGGTGGAAGTGAAATAAGGTGCGTGTGTTTGGTCGACAAATCAGTGATTGGAGTATTTTGAAGTGCTTTATAAGTACGCGTGTCTATTGCTAATAAATTAAAGAAATAAATTTTGATAATAAGAAATGAAAATACAAAAAAAAGCAAATAAAAAGTAATGTAAAAAATTTAGTTAAAAGTCTGATTAATAATTTGCATGAAGTCTGCCGCATTCCGTTGGTGTCATTTGCGCCCGCACACCTTACAAGATTTGTACACAACCTTTTCAAAAGTGACACCTGAAAAATGCTTCAACCAGCCTTATTGTCATAAGTAACAGCAAAGTAAACTAACCTAAATGTGAGTAATACACTGTGAATGTGAAATGTGAGCTTTAAGATTTCAAAATTTATTTTTCTAAATTGGTAGAAAGAGTGTCCTTAATTACTATGCCAAATATGATCGTGATCTCAGAACCAGCTTGTTTCAAACAGGATATAAACATCGAGCGAAGAATTTGGCTCAAATTTTGTATTTATAATCATACTTCAAGTGCGGAATCATTACGAATATTAGAAAAGACTTACGGTGATTAAGCTCTGAACGACTTTCAACCTTTTTAACTGATGAAAATATTAAAAAAGTGGAAGATAGGGGGCTTCAAAATCGTTAGACAGCTGTTAGAGAGATGGCAAGGATCGAAATCTCTCGCTAGTCTATTCGAATTCTTATTTGACTCGTCCAGATAAAGTTGAATTATTTTCGCATCGAGCCATCCATCAAACACCGTGATTTTTTTGACAATGTAGCTAGTCGATATCATAAGAAAATTTATAAATACCCAATGGAAGTATAGATATTTTCACTAAATTCCCTTTCGTTTTTTTTTATTCTTTTTTCATACCTTACGATATTCGACATCAGTTTGAACTGTGTGAACTGTTAGGACATGAGCAACTATTCCAAGAAAATGCATGATAGTAATGTTTATATGTTTTACTCCTTTAAAAAGCAGTGACTTCAAGAAAGAAAAAGAGAATTTCCGATTGAAAATAGGAAACGTATAAAATACCTACTTTTTACCATTTTCAAAGGTTCCAACCTATTGCAATAGGTAATGAAAGTTATTTCGAATTTATTCCCTATATTTCGAAAATAGCTTCAGCATATAGTGCAAAGTTAAGAACGTCATGATCAATTATGATTGTAGTATATATGTATGAACAGAGAATGCACTATAAGTAGACCTAGTGTTATGATTAAAAATAATATCATATCTGTATGTCGTCGCGCAAGAATTTTTGCGCTCGAGCGAATAGCGATGAAAAGCGAAATGGAACAAAAAAGCTGAGTGCGTGTTGTTTTATTCACGTTATAAAAGCGAATGTAATTTATTTAAGAAATTTTTACATCTAATGTATGACAGGATTGTAGAGTGCCAAAATTTACAAAAAGTAGTAGGTGATGCCACTTAATTTTCAAGTGGCGCTCTGAGGGCTCAGAACAATATCTTAATTCAAATGTTGGCCGCGGCTATGTTTTAGATGGTCCATACATTGAGTCCAATTTTCGATGTTTCGTTCGATCATTTCAACAAGTAACTGGCGAATGACAGGCGCGATGTTTTGCTCAAAGGCTTAAATCGAAGCGGGCTTGTCCGTATAGACTTTAGACTTTACATATCTTCCACAGAAAAAAGTTTAATGATGTGATATTACATGATTTTTGTGGCCAATATACCGACCAAAACGTGAAATTATCTGCTCACCGAAGTGTTCTCTCAATATATCCATTGATTGATGCGTTGAATGGGAAATGATGCCGTCTTGTTGAAACCAATTTTTGCAGAGATCACGAGCTTTAATTTCGGTCATTAATGACGGATACATTCTTACCGGCATAATTTTGTAGGATATATGGACCAATGAGTCCACCAGCCTAAAAACCACCTAAACCGTTAGTATTTTTCTAGATTGAAAGGCAACTCTTGAATCTTTTCAGAATGTCGTTTCCATAACCTTTGAGTCAGAAATCGCTGAAGAAAATTTGGCTCGAAAACATATCTTTTCATAAGCCCATAAAGTGAAGCTATGTCACCTGGGAAGGTCGACCGAGGCGGCCAATTGACTGCACCATTTCGTGAGATAAGACGTTCACCAAACTTGGTTTGCAATAAATCGATTGTGACATTCGCAGTTTGGCTTGCAACGCCGTCCTGTTGAAACCATATATTGTCTAAGTCTATATTACCCAATTCGGGCCAAAAATATTAGGTTATCATTGAGCGGTAACGATAACGTGCCGGCCTTGATCATGACGGAAAAAGTACGGATTGCTTATTGACGAAGCCATTCAGCCAGAAATGAACTTCATCGCTGAATATGAGTTTTCGATGAAAACTCGGATCATTTTCAATTTGTTTCACAGCCCAATTCTCGAATACACGACGATTCTGGTGGTCAAGCGGATATAGGCCAAGATCTTTTCGCAAAATTTGCCCTAACAATGTCGCAGAGATGCCCAACGCTTGAGAACGACGTGTGACAGACTGATTTGGGTCATCCGCAATTGATGCGCTAGCGGCAGCAATATGACACTACAGGCACTTCCTTGTCTCACTGGCACGGGAACATTTTCTTCTATGCCTGTGGGCGATTACGGAGATCATAAATTGGGCGTAGCGCTCTTAAAGTTGCGACCACTGACTCCGAATTTCAGTGGTAAATTTTAATAATTTCGACTCATTGTTGGATCGTTTATCTTTCCATTATGGAATGGCATACCTTAGTAATGAGAAATGTCAAAAAGGCGGGAAAAAGTATGGCGCCGGAAATGGCGTCGTAATGGCCGAATTTAAAATATTTTTTCCAAAAATTTCAGAATTTCTTTGTTAGTGCTGTATGTTTGTCACAGTTAAAAATTCTAACAAAATATTTAATTTTTATATGGAAAAAAATTGTTGAAAAAATATTGTTTTTTACCCGAAGATACTCATGTAATCTCTTAATTAATCAAAATATAAGATAATCTAGACATTTGAAAACATCAGAATTTGCATGGCAACCAAACAAATTGTTTTTTTCCAGAGCTGTGTAATAGAAAGGGGTCATGCTGCTTACAAATATTAATATGGAACTACTACGGAAGATACAACAAGTCACTACTAGTTTCCACAACTTAATAACGATAACGCTTCTGAAAATATAATCATATGCAATAAACTTAATTAATTGCCAAATAAATTTTGTGAGAAAATTGCACAAATTGTTTAGCCTTCATATTTTTCACCGTGCAGCCAAATCATCTGCATGTAAAAATTGTTGAAAAATTATTCGTAAAATTAATTTCAGTCATTTTTTCGCTTCGTTGGCCAAATGTTACCGAAACCATTATCAAGTCAACTCCGAACAAATCAAAATTCGCTACCCAAGTCAAGTTGATTCTTCAGCCAAAGACACCGCAGCAACGCCTCAACTTCGAGCAACAGCGCATAAAATTGCTTGGAGGGAGAGATGAGCGTGTAAAGACACAGCTTAGCAACAACATGTTTTTATATATTGCCAACAACAACAATAATCAAGCTAATCGCTGTAAAATTGTGTCTCAAAGGCTTTTTAAAATAAATTCAAATCGAATTCTTGCTGCTCTGGCCACTTGCAAATTGTTGTAATAAAATAGCAGAGACGCTGAAACAACAAACACAAAAATAATAAAAAGTATTTATAATAATATAAGTGCAGCAGCGGCGCAGTGCGAAAAGTATGCCGCATCGGGGGAGCGCCTCATAAGTGAACACCTACTCGGCACAAAACAGTACATACATAAATATATACACAATTATAATTACTTATGTACATAATATATGTATATACAAGCATATGTGTATACATAGTTTATGTATGTTTGTATATATTCATCATCGCGGCGGCACATCAACTCCCTTCGATTCAACAGTTGTTATTGTTGTCCATAGTTGTGCTTGTTTCACGGCTTTTATTGTTGTTTTTGTTTTCCATTGCCGCTTCATCGCCACACTGACACCCTGCCTTAGTGCCAAATGTGTCTTCCGACTTTCAAGCTTTAGTGCGGCTCACCGGCAGTGTACTTGTAGGTGCTCACAGCTCGCTCCGCTCAAGCGAGTGAACGCTAAGCAAATCTGAATCTGAAACATTAGTTAAGCTGTCAAAATTATAAATTGTTGCAATTTTTACTTGCTCACTCATACGCTTGACTCTACTGTCTGTTTACTGCAACAGCGGCAGCATCTTCATCTACCCCGACAGCCGCTTTGACAATGGGATCCCTTTAGTTGCCACTCGCTTGTTTAAAAGCCTAGTTTTCCCGTCATGCCTTGTAGGAAAGGCCGCAGAGATTTACGAAGAAGAGTATTGGGAAGAATTATAGTCATAAGAATGTTCGTGATATTCGATAGTAGAGAATATATGTACGAACCCAATCGAGTTTAACGAATTTTTCACAATTACCCGTGCATCTGCTATCAATCGCTGAACTAAAATGTGGGTCGAATGAGGAGGTTAAAGCTGTCCAGAGATTTATTTTGAAGACCTTCAGCATAATTGTATATCAGACGCGTTATAGAAGTTGACGCTCGGCAACAAAAAGGGGACTATAATAAATTAATCACCTCTTTTCCAACAATTTAAATTTTGCTGGAGTATGCGCTTCGAGTGTATCTTGGTATTTGGATACATTGTAAGAAAACTTTGAATCTTTCGCTATTGAAATCCGGACGGCATCTCCATTTTATAATCCTGATGATTGACCTTCTGCCTTAATCACCACACTAATTCTCGCTGGCATTTGGCTATATAAGCTTTTAGAGTAATTGGACGACCATGTCGTTTTGGTTCTTCGAACTCTGTGCCTGTTTCTTCATAATCGTTTATCAGTTTTCCAGAGGGTTTATGGTAAATCGCGGCAGCTCGAAAGCTACGCCAACCGCTTAATTCCCAATTTAGTAATAAAATCACAAAACATACAATAAAAAAAGTAGAAAAACAAAATTAATTATGATCATACTGAGAACAGAAAGAAAAACTTACGATGTTGGCTGGCTGACGAGCTGGCCTACTTCTTCCAATTGCTTCCACTAGAATGGTACTAGGATCTCTATATTGGGGTTGGTCCTCACACCGTAAAGGAGGTACTTTGAAAGGATGAAAGACAGGAGAAGGTATTATCAACAACTCAAAGGCATGAGACAGGCCAAATTTCAGCTAATTCTCCCATTTACACTAGCCGTTGAAAGCTGAATAAGCATTTTTTCAACATGGGCTTAACCTCTTGTACAAACTTCCGGTTCTGCGACATTGAGTCGAAAACTCCCGAGTACCTAATGATAGTCTGCACAGCAGTCTGCAGACTCAGGAATCCGGCCAATTTTTATGCTCTTTCGTCCATATACACCACTGTTACCTCATTCCTTTATACCAAAAAGGTGTGGAGAAGATTTAAAGGGATGCAGTATATACAACCATACGAATAATCTTTCTTGGCCGACTTTCGTTTTTCGAACTCTTCCAGCGTCTGGCTGAAACCCACAATGCTTGATATTTATTTGGATGTTTGATCAGTCATTCGTTGGCGTTTTGGCATATTTTTTTTGTATAACTTTTTTACAAACACAACTGATGAAGTAATGACTTTTTATAGCTTTATCCATACCAGAAAAAAATTGCATGACAATTCAATTAGGAATACCGGACATAAAGTGGGTGCAACTAACCCTACGCCCATGACCTTATTAAATTGGTACCATTAGCTTAAACTTTTCAGAGATATTTTAGATTACTTTTAAAGAGGAATAGTTTAGTTAGTTAGAATAGTCTTTATTAAATATTACCCTACAAAGATAAGATTGATATCTTAAGGCAGTATATTTTATATATTTTTATTTCATAGACCTTATTTCTTTATTTTTTTATGACCGATTTTTTAGATACATTTTTCACTTTTATTGAATTAAAAGCTTTGAATTAAAAGCTTCACTTTATAATGCTCCTTACAGGGTTGCATTTTCGCCACACTGCACTCTATAAAATTGTATTAAAAGACAAATTATTATTTGTTACATCTGTTTTAGATTTTTATTTAAAGCCATTTTATTATTACATACACATACATACTTGTATTACTGAACGATGTAACGGAAGAGTCTAACGTGCAAGACGTTTTGAGTAACCACTTGCTGTTACAAACTTCTCAGTATCGCATATCTGTACAAACTGCATGACGCCCTTGCACCGCTGCCTGCGCTCCGGCCACCACAGAGCGGCGGTGATGTGGATCGTGGATGTGCGTGCGGCGTCTTTTCACATGCAACTTGTTGGCGGCATGCAAGCGCTCAGTTGGCCTGTGAAGAGGTGCACTGTTTTACTGCCACGAAAGCACATTAAATCTTAAGCGAAATGCCATTGTTATTATTGTTATTATTGTACGTATTTGATCTGTAGACCTTTGAGGGCATGCCGTTGTGAGTTGGTCAATATTCTCGTAATAATGAAAAATTCATAAAAATTAGTAATTTCATTGCTCAAGAAATCGCACGATATTTTACTGCATCATTAGTTGAATAATATGTGTACTAGTGTGGCTATAAATATGTATGTATCTATTTGAGGTGAGTAATTTTCGAGTAGTAATGAAAAAAAATTTAAAAATTAAGAAATATTAACTTGTTTCGTGGATTTTCCCATGAGGATTATTTTGCTGATATAAATATAAACTAAATCGACCTTAGAATATTTGGTTCATATTATCGAACAGCCATAAGAATATATTTTACTCAACAAGTAAAGCCAAAAACTTATTTATGTCTGAACTTAGTTTGGTTTGTCGATTAAGAGAAAATTTCCATGTAAGATCTCCTACTTTCCTATACCAGTTTGATCTCGCTACGATCTTCAGTGATCGAAATGGAAGAGACGAAATGGGAAGTTGCCTAACATGTTTCGATCTCTAAACTCTCTAGAGTATCTAACGGTCCTATTTGTGTGTGGGCAAGGTCAACGTTTACTATTTCAGCCACCTCTTATGAGTATTGGTACTCTTTAACTTAAAGTCTGTCAAAACAACATACAACATTTTACCTCGTAAGAGAATGCTTCTAAGGTTAGAATTTATGTCTCAACTAGTTAGAATTTAATTGGTCTATCTTATGGCATTGCCATTCTTAAATGAAATTTAATATTAGCAAATTCTAAAACTTCCCTAGAAACTGCGAAATGTTGTATGAAAGTAGTGACATTTAGCTTAAGGAGGAGCGTGCTCTAGAAGCTTCAAAACATTTTTTTTTTTACTTTAATCTTTAAAAATTATCTAAGAATATGTCTCCAAAGTTATAGATGGGAACTCGAATGGTGACCGATCGTCTAGTAGATATATGAGCGCTTCTTTGGTATTAAATTCTCTTCTATTCAAACTAAAACTCTAAGAAAAGTAAAGCTTTAACATATTTTTAAACAACATGAAGTAACATTTTTTGGTCAAAAGCCACTTTTTTTAATTAAAAAAAAAATTGCAGAATTTTACACTTTTTTTAACTTTTTTAATTTTGCTAGAAGATAAGTTATTAACAAATATGAATCTCTTTGAATTTTTTGTTTCTGGTTGAAATTGCGGCCTGCATCGTGCCCGCCGTCCGACAAATGCACATACGAGATGCATCGGGCAGTTGTTTCCCAAAGTCAGAATATCAAAGATTTCGTATCCAAAAAATTTTCGGATAGTGTTTAAATATATATCTATAAATCCTACAAATTTCGCTTTAATCAATTATTTCTTTTCTTCTAAGAAAAATACTCAAACAATCGATTGTTTTAAGCCTCTAAAGCAGGCTCCTAACGAGATCAAAGATCTTGGTTTAATCTGGGCTGGTGATAAAGTTAGCTAAATCAAATTTCAACATCGTATGCTCTATCATATGCTCTATAGAGATTTTGTGTTTTCGAAGTTGGTTTACTCTGCCTTCATCTTGGAACCTCTATTGGAGTAGAGACTGTTATGTACTTTTCATTGGTGGTGTTTTTTACGCGCAAACCTGGGAAGGGATGATTCGCCTTTTCATTTTAGCTCACCTTCAAACGGATGTTTTTTGGCAACCCAGAGGATACTCGATCTAAGACTGGAAGTCGTGAGTTGCTTGAGCCATATTTAAAATAATCGTTTCTGTCCACTCCCAAGTGAATGGCGCTCAGAGAACTTTCCTCACTTGTGTGAAGTATATGTATATTTAACTTAAATCTCATATTTTATTATATGATGTGTAATTACTTCGATTAGGTTTTGCAGCTTGGAACTAAAAATAAAAGAGCTGGGTTCCTGCATTTTCATACACCTGACTTACACCGCGACCTAAGGTCTATTGTGCTCTCTCCAAGTCACAACGACTCACTTAGCCCCATCATACGAGCATTTTGTATACATTATGCATACATTTCAATATACTGCTAGGTGCTAGGTAGCATTTCACACAAAAAGCTAGGCCCATGTTATGTAAGTGATTCTTGAGCTTACAATGGCCAGTGGCGACAAGTAGCCTGAGTTTGTCCCTTGGTTGGTTGATTATCTATTTAAACCTTTTAAGTGTGTAAACTCCAATTAGCAACATGGTATGATACATGCCTTTGCGTTGTTGCCTCCCTTCTCTCTTGGGAGAAGAGCCAGAGGTATTTCGCCACTTAAGTCCTTCATACGCTGGGAAGAGGTTACCGGGGGCTTACCTCTGCCACACCCTTCAGCTGTCATTTGAAGCAATGGGTGATCGATTACTGGGTGAACCGTATTCCCATCGTCACAGTTGGTTCCCGATTTTTCAGTAACTTTTTATTACTTTTATTCCCATTAAGCTTAACGCCGCCTTCAAAATTGATTAAAAAAAAAACATTATCTTTGTTTATTTTCTTGAAATTTATTGTAGGTATATCTGGAAATTTGCGAGATCAAATCGAAAATTGAAAATAATGCTATGGGAAGACTCAGAAAAGCTGACATAATTCTAAGACATAGTAATCGAACTCGTGTTCACCTGGAGACAAGATCACCCTATTTTAGTGTGTAAAAATCGTATACATATATTTTAAATATGATTATTCTGTGTAAACATTAAGTATAGCTATTAGCAATTCAACCGCATTTTTATTCAAATCAAAGTAAATCGGAAACAACATTGTTTACAAAACTCAAGTCATGCGGGAGCATGGAAAGCATCCCAGAAGAATTCGTACAATAAGCCCACTCTACTATTGTGTGTATGCTGTCGGCCATGCAGGTTCTTTACGTGACATTCTTAAGTACGTTCCTTAATGTATTTGTTGTTATTTTTACATTTTTGCTTACTACTATTTTTTGTAATGACCGTAAAGTGCTTTTATGCGTTTTGCATATAGATTTGTAAATAAAAGTCACAATTCCACTCTAATATTTGCACACTTGCACAAAAAAAGCAATAACAACAAAAACATATCTTAGTAAGATTCATCACTACACTTTGAAAATTCCCCAAAAATCGGTAAGCAACTGCTGAGCAAATTGAGAAAAATTGTGAAATAAAAAAAATCGCTAATGAGGCATGAAATTTTCCAGGGAAAAAAGTTTGGTGCAATATATTGAAATGCAAGTCCACATATGTATAGCGTTTGGTATACGTGCCCTTACTTACGTATGTACACATGTCAAATAGTTTAGTGCAGCTTCCCATCGTAAATCTATTCTGGCAGCTACTGTTTAATTGAGGTGCTAATGAAGTACATTGAAAAAATAAACATTGGAGATTATTTTGTGGAAAACAAATATTGATATTGCCAAGCCTATGTATTACAAAATCGACCAAGAGCTTAGTTAGAAAATAAATAACATTTTTTCTACTCTTGACCTTGCTGACTTCCTGAAGTCAATTTAAATTAAGTTAGGTTAGGTTGTACTGATCGGCTGCCCCTGGATATGTATATGAATTCACTGGTCCTCAGTAATGTTGGATGTAGATTCAGTTTAATTTGAAGTGAAGTATTCGTCTTACAGGACGTCAGCCCTTTTTGCGAACTGTAAGAGCGACTTGATATCTAAATTTGATACTACATTTAGTCCCTTGAACTGCGAAGCTTCTAAATATTTGAGCTGAGACCTATATAAGAGTGGACGAAAGAATAGAGCATATCTCTCGTGCCTACTTGCCTGCATTTTTGTATGTATCGTCGTTACTTGTACTTGTTCGGTACATATATGCAGCCCCTTTCCGGCAGCCGCTATTTCTATTGCCGTATCCAAAGAATGTCACTTGGAAAATACTGCAGTCGTTCGAGATCCAGATCTGAGCAATAGATCCCGGCATCCACTCCGTTAGCCACTTTTATACGTCTGTTTAGGTGTTGTAAGTTCCGCTGGCGAATCGCATGCTGAGTCATCCATTTCATTTAAAATTCAAATAAAGCATGAGAGTATGTGTATGTATGACATAAAAAAAGGGAAATTGGATGATCTCTGGTTATCTCTATCCTCTCTTCACATTGGATTACTCAACGATCCTGAGCGCCGCTACAATTGGGTTAAAGCGTGATCCCGACTCCTATTCGCCACTGAGGTCACATTTTAATAGGTCTACACTATACACATATAATAATATGGTTATTAGTAACGCGCCACATAGTTCAAGTCGGTGTAGGCTTGTTGTTTTTAGAGCTGCCAAGTATGATAAGTGGCTTGTGGTCGTTGTATCGGTAACAGATGGTTGGCTCAACATGTCTTTTCTGAAAAGTTACAGAAACCATGCAGTTACTTTGTGCTTTGGAGAATAATTTATCCATCGAGGGATTTACAATTTATATCTTAGAGATATCATTTCAATTATTGGCGAACTGAGACCACCTTTTTGAATGATATGATATGATTTTTGTCTTTATCATAATGCGTAAAAGCCATTCTGCGGAGTCGAAAAGCTTCGCCGCAAAGACAAAATTTGTCTATCTGTTAATGCGGACAATGTGTATTAAAACAAGTATGACATCCCATTGCATTCTCAAAGTTTTTGTTGTAATATCCTTCTGGAAATTTAGAAGAGCAGTGTTCAACAAAAAATATTCGTTTGGTATACATATATTTTAATTTCTTTGGTGGATTTGCCGTCAGCTTTTTAACAATAAAATAACAATTATTTTGAGTGTAATGATGTAGTAAAAATAATGGGATCTACCGCGGGCGCAATTCACCTGACAATTTTGTTTGAAAACTGACGCATTACACAAAAATTGACCAAATCCGCAGAAGAGCTCGTCAGCAATGACTTTCACAAAGTACCCTACACTTGAAACTACCAAGTACTTATTTAAGTGTTGACCATCTCTTGCCCTAAAGCAAATTGAGCAAGAGGATTGCGAGAATTTATAAATATGTAAATTGTTTATTCATGTAATTGCTATTCAATATATTTAAACCGAGATAATAAATAGGTAAATAAATGAATAAATAAAAGTACTATATACTGTATTATTTAGAAAATTATTAGTCGTACAGTGCAAAGTAAACTTCTCAGCTAATATGCCGCCCTCACAGTGCACCACTAGCAAGAGTAGGAGTGTATACAAGTGTAAATATGTGAGAGTGTGTATAGATGGATGCGCAAGTGCATTTTTATTGTATTTTCGTAAACAATTTTATATTGGTGAGTAAAAATTACCCACAAAAGTACATAAATATATACGAACACAATTCAAACAACGACCCGCCAGTCATCTGGGCCCAGAAGCCTGCCGCAGTATAAAAGCGCTGGTCAGTCCTGTGAAAGAAATTCAGTAGAAATTCGGACATCTTACCGAACAGAACACTAGTGTCGTGTCATCAAAAAAAAAAAAAAAAAACAAACTGAAGAACTCCGACAATATGCGCTTTTGCATTCTATTCGCACTCATCGTTGCGATCTACGCCGACGCCGATAAAGCGTCCGAGCAATCGGTGGTTGCAGCTGTGAAGCCACTACGCACTGAAGAGCAAAGGGCTGTCGCTGGGCATGAGGTGCAGCCCAACAGCTTGCTGGAAGATGTGGATGCCGGCGGTAAGCATGCAGAAGAGGCCGAGCGTGCAGCGCGTAGTTTCGGCTGGGGCGGTTACGGTGGATATGGTGGCTTTGGCGGTTTCGGCGGCTACGGCTACAAGCGTTGGGGTGGCTACGGCGGCTACGGGGGCCACCGAGGCTATGGTGGTTATGGTGGTTACGGTTACCGCCCGCACTATGCTGTTGTTTATCGGCAGCCTTATTACCATGGTTATGGTCACAAATATTGGGGTTGAGTGCGGACTTGCAAAAATATTAAAATGTGATTTAATACGATTATAGAAACTACTAAGAAGTAAAATAAAATAATTTTAAATAACAACTCAGTAATGCAGTTTTATGTATGTTTCGTGTGTGAAAGTGTGCGCTTGCTCATTGTCTACAAAAATTCACAGCGTTTTTAATAGGCGCCATAAACAAGCTGAGGCGATAATTGAGAAAGTGCTTGTCATCGATTATTGCAGCTTGTGAAATTAATGAGATATATGATAGAAAATTAATTTGTTCTGATCAGCAGATCTTATGATGCACCGTGTTCGTGTTTTGTAGGTTCTTTTAAGCAACACCTAATAAAATGAAATAAATCGCTTCGTGTAAATTATTATTTATGGCCTGCGATATGGACACGCCTAATAGAAAATTGGAAATTTCTCAAGAATTCAAGGTGATGCTGATTTTACTTGCATATATTAATATGTTGTCAACAGAATTATTTACAGAAAAGTCTAGTGTAATGAAACTCAAGACAGGGGAATGAAAAAGCTCGTAATGTTTGTATGAAGATTTTACGAGTAAATCGTTAGTTGAGGCTGACAATAAGATAGATTATCACCGCCAAAAACATACACAAATACTATTAAAACTGAAGAAACATTATCCGAAAACCGCAAATAATTAATCGGAGAAGTTGCAAAAAAGATTTACATTTGCTGTTGTTGCTATTATGGCGGAAGAATTATGCCGAGTTCACGGTCCTTGGCCGGATAAAAGTCCGAGTCCGTTCCGGATAACATCTCTTTAGATTCCCTTCAAGACTTTCTTTATTCCAGTAAGTTTTAATGCATTGTAGATAATCAACTGAGCCCGTAAGACTTGATTTATGGATTAACAAATCATGCTTTTTTCACTACAACAACACAATCCTATAATTTTTCTAACATTTTTTAACAAAAATAACAAAATATCAATCAACAGCCACCGAACATTGCTGATATGGTATCTTGAAAAAAACTACTTCTGTTCAACAGAAATCGGGAAAAAAGGAAGTATCGAAAACATTTTAGGCGACGATGTTAAACTTTTAGTACTAAAAATTTTTCCATTCGAAAAGGTGGCATACAATATTACTTATATGTGGATTAAAGTCGGTCAATTGACATTACATATATACACTCATTTTTCACATTTCTCTTTATAATTAAAGTCGCATGTTATAATACTACTTACTAAAATGTCAAAATAATATTCTCCGAGTTTTAGAGTTTCAAGTAGCTCTTTTAAAGAAAATATGAACTCTTTATTCACTACGCTTCATCAGGTTAATACATTTCAGGATTAAAGTTTTGGTTCATTCCAATCGAAAATAAAGAACCTGTAACTCTAAAATTAATAGCGATAATCGACTTTTTTCCAGTTTTCAGTAAGTTTTTTAATATTTTCAAATATAGAGTAATTCGTATTACCCTTTAAACAGTAGATAAGCTCATTTTGGCACCAGCATTTGCTCCACTCTTGACGGTCGATACATGAGAGTTGAATGCTTTTCTCTAAATTGCTCTCTTGTCAAAATTGGTAATCGCTTGATTACTTATTACGCAAGTAATTATATATAACTATTTCTTTTTTCAAATTTTTTTTTTTATATTTCATTATATGTTGAAACTTTTGATAAGCTTTGATTATTGCCTTCTCTTCAGCGATTCTCCTTATCCTTAGTAAAGAGCACTTGAATAATAGAAAAAAAATTATTGTTAGCGCCACGTATCCAACTCCGAAGATAAATGCAAGACAAATTGCATAAGCTAACCTGACGACGCAAACATTAAAACTGTTTTCGACTAAAAAGAACAGAATGATAATACCGATCATCAAATAAACAATCATCCTTATCGCATGTTCCGACAAAAATTAGAAAATTATATAACAATAAAGTAGCTGCAACTTAAAAGCAAAAAATCAGAAGCAGTTATATCAGGTTATCCTGGTGACGGGCAGTGTAGTTTCTTTTGTTTCGAAGTCTCCAATTGAATAATTTACCAAAATCGTTGTACTTTATTGCTCTTATTAGTTGATTAATAATTATTTGGATCTCTTAAGGCCTTCAATTTTACAAGTTAATACAGCCTGTATAATTATTTTTTACATGTCCATATAAATATTTGCCTATCTATGTAAACTATATTCAGTTATTATTGTTTTATTTTTTCAATATTTTGTTGAATATGTGAGATATATTAAATATCCTATGGTTTAGTGACTACGCTGAATTATATGTTCTTGCATACATGCTAGCTATATACAAGGTACGTTCAAAAGTAAATAGGACTTAAAAAAAAAACAGAAAAAATTGTTTTTTTCGGCAAAATCCATTTATTTTATTCATAATAGTCTCCTTCTCCTTCAGTACAGCTTCTTGCACGGTCCAAATGCATGTCGAACGAGTGTTTTACCTCGTTGGCCGGTAGGGCCGTCAGTATGCCGGTGAAATTTTGAATGACCTCTACGTCTGCAAAACGTTTTCCTTTCATGGGCAAATGCATTTTTCCGAAAAGTAAGAAGTCGCACGGTGCCATATCAGGTGAAAACGGGGAGTTATTAATGGTTAAAATGTGATTTTTGGTCAAATAATCGTCATCGTCATCGAATGTTGGATTCTGAGCAATTTTTGGTTGTCAGTCAATTTGTGCGGAACAAACCGTGCAACACCCTTCGTAAGCCCAAATGTTCAGTCAAAATGCAATTAATCGATGTTTTGGAGATGTTCAATTCCATTTCCATATGTTTCAATGATGATTTCGATGGAATTTCCGGTGATCACGGGTTTTGATTGAACGTCATATATGTCCTCACGACTACTTTGAAAATGTTGAAACCACACGTGCTACATGATAGTCAAACATCGCCAATAATTTGTTTCATAATTTAATGTTGACTCTTTATTCGCAGCTCATTTTCACACCGATACAACAAACATATTGACACTTAAAACGCAATAACTTTACTTCCAAGCTATGAAATGTGAAACTCTCACTGGACAATCGATAAAGATAGCAGATTCTAACGCACTAGTCGGCATGTAGATGGCGCCATCAGGGGGCGCTATATTCAGAAAGTCCTGTTTACTTTGGAACGCTCCTTGTACACATAGCGCCTATATTGATTGCCTTCCGCCTAGTTGACTTTACTGCGGTATCTCATAAGAGGTGCATACATAAATAGGCAAATCTTGGGCAGCCTATAATTTCAAAACACCCCGAAGTGAAAACGTGTATCATGTACGATTGACAAACATACACACACAAAGATGTGCCACAGATCAATTATTTTAATTTATTTTCCCTATTATTAAATTTAGTTGGAGTATTTCGTACTTTCAGAAGCAAATAGAAATAAAACATTTAATTATACTTTTAAGGGCTCTTGCCGCCTGGCACTTCAACTTAAGCATTAATAATAATTCACGTAAATGTCGAGTTCGTTGATCTGAGAAAGCACGACTTAATTATTAAAAAAATTTCTAGTCAAGAATTCCATACAGCCACTTCAGGAATGGTGACAGATACTTGGAAAAACGTCGTCAATAAAAAGACATCACTCTTTTAATAAATTTAGATAGAGTAAGTTAAATCCTCCTGTTTTTATAGAAATTTTGTTCTAATTTTTTATAGAAATAAAATCTATATTCTCTGATATTTTATATCTGTGCAGAGTTTTGGGATTATAAAATATTTATATAAATTATATTTAGAAATGCATTCAATGCTGATTCAATCTCTTTTATACATTTCATTATAATATAAATTAAATTAAATACGTATACATATATATACTAAAAATTATTCCTATAGAATGCCTATTGAATTAAAATTTAATTGTTTTAGTTGTTCTATTGGCTGATATTAGAAAAAGTGTTGAACACTAAGTATACAAGTTTTAAAATTGTGGTCTTTCCAGTTTTTGTAGATGAACTGATAAGTTGATAATTAAAAATTTGGCAACAGAGTCCCCTCTTAAGAGTTGTGGTCACTGTAGAATTTAAAGAATAAGTCTTTTTTCGCTTAAACTATGCTTTATACTTGTAGTCATAATTGTAAATTTTAAGTTTTTAGCGGGGACATTTTTTTCAAAGACTAGGCGTATAGCTCAGCTATAGCCACATATATGTAAATCTTTAAATGTTTTTTTTTTCAAAATTATTATTTTTTCAATTAGCGAGACACATAACTTCGACAATTTTTATCCGATCGACTTTTAATTTTGATATTATCTTGCAAATTGGATTTTGCTTAGAAGCACGTAGGGAAATTTAAAAAGATTCAAAACGTTTTCATGGCTACTTTATTCAGAAAATGTTTACTCAAAATTTAGTTTTTTTCTTCAAAGGCCTATAATTTTTGAAGGAAACAATATTTTCAAATTTCCCTGCGTACTGTTACCTGGATGGGTATTCTCATATATGTATGTACATAGGTTAACGATGTTTTTTTTATTTTGTCAAAGTTTTGTTCCTTGAAAAAAAAACACGATAAAAGAGACATGGCTCTATAATAAACATAATCAAAAAAATTAACCGAATAAAATTCTCTTTCGAAAATGAAACCTGTGATAATGTTATAGTCAATGAAGATTGCTATAGGGCCATGATGAAGACAGCGCTGCATTCAGCCAACGAAACAATAAACTTATTGAATGAAACATTTGGTGAGTGGATTATTTCGAGTGATGGGCCTCTGACGTGACCTTCAATATCGTGCGATATTGCTGGACCATTTTTTCTTGGGTTATGTGAAGACACTCGTTTATGCAGATAACCCAGAACTGGTCGAAGAAAAATTAGTCTGATTGATGATCGCCATAAACTACTCATGACTTCAATACAAATTGAAGCAGAAGTTGGACTAAATATTAGCTCGCGGACGATTCGGCGTCGATTAGTAAACGACAATATACCAGAGCGTAAAGTTAAAAAAATACCTCTTTTACGAAAGCAAATACAAAATGATATGAAACTCGTTTCTTACTCTCTCAGCTGGCAGCGGACCCGGATCTGTTTTCTGGGCTGGAAACAAAGCACAATCAGGGTCCCCTTAATCAACAGTTAGTGAAGAAGAATAGCACTAAAACGAACTGCCAAAATCAGTGAGTTGTTTGTATATATAAGTGATATAGGCCTACTGAAGAACCGAGTACCCAAAAATAATATCGGTTACACCCTATACCTCAGTGGGAATGTAAATTCCAAAAGCTATTTATAAAATCCCTAATCAAAGAGATTCGTATCATTTCATCTTTGACGAAAGGTCATATACGAAAGAGAAAAGCTTATGCCAGTTTAATCAGTGATAAAGTTAAGATTAATTTTTATGAAAATTTTTAGAAAAGAACTTACCACCGACCTAAAGGTAAAGAATTTTATTAAAATACACCACAACACCAACTAAACATTCGGACGTAAATATAATGGTGCGGGGATGTTTTCCCTTTTAAGATGTTGGTCCTTCTTTTGGATAAAGAACACTATGAGCGCCTTTGAGTACGGACATTTTGCAAAACGTTATGCTACTTTATGCAGAAGAAAACATGGTGTTATCAACCAGATAACAACCCGAAACATACATCGATGTTGGTATCTGAATAGTTCAATCATGCATATGGGATCTGTATGCAATGGCCTAGTCAATCCCCTAATCTCAACCCGATTGAGAACTCGAAGAGTGACCTTAAGAGCAGATTGGCAGACTTTTCATTTCTAAATAAGGAGCAATTGTGGCAGAAAGCTAAGAAACTAAAAGCTAAAGGCTAACATTATTTTTTTGTTTTTATTTAGAAGCACATACATATTTTACGCCTATTATTTTGCTTAATGCTTTTTCTTGTTGTCAAAAATGTCAGTTTTAATATTCGGAACGAATGATTTGCGGCTTATTTAATTAGGTTTAATAAAGGAAGGCATAAATATAACAAAAATGGAATTTGTTTTAATTGCATTAATTGTATTTCCAAGTGAATGTAGCATATCATATCCTACATTTACATTCGTGGCCACGCAAACCTTACCACTATACTTTCTAAAATTTTTTTCGGACTTTTTCGTTCGTTAGGGATTTTCTTCCAATTTGGTTTTTTATATGTTTTTAATAAGCATAAGTAAACTAAATTATAATAGTTTTTAATAATAGTTTTTAATTTATTACGTTTAATGAATAAAACATAAATTAGCTTTTCTGTGTTTATGCAAAGGCGGCCGATTTTATTGTTTTTAAAGTGATACACCTACTAAGCTACGTGTTTAAATTAAAAAAAAAATAAAAGAATATATAAATTTCAATTATAGTGTAAATGAAATTAAATAAAAAAAATAAAAAAATATAGTTTTTCAATCGCATGGTAGTCTCTTACTTTTCGAGCTCATTTTGTAAAGCTCACTATCTTTCATTTGCCGAATGTTTATGTTTGTTTTAAATTTTTAATATTTTTGAGAAATAACATAAAATAAATAAAATATCTAAATAAACAAATTTTTATACCGTAAAAGGTAAGGCTAGCTATAAAGTGTTGTCAAATAAGCACAATACCTGAAAATTTTAAGTGGTAAGGTTTGCGTGGCCACGTGTATAAGTATTTGCGGTTACATACAAATATCTGCAGTGTAGTATAATATATGTATGAGGTACACTTTTAATTTTAATATATGTATAGTACATACATTTACATATGTACATATCTGAAAAAAATCTAACTTTCATATTTCTTTTTTCACAACTTAATATCTGTCCGTTAAATTGCAGCTAATAAATTAATAATGTGTTTCGCTTAGCGATTATCCATACATAAATCAGTTAACATTAGCTTACTGCTCACGCCCCACAGTAAGCCATAAAAAACAATAAAAAGAAAACAAAAAAGCAAAAAAATAACGAAAGAAACCAAAAAAAAGGCAAGCAGATAATAGTTTAAAAATCAACAAGCAAATTTGTACAAATATTTTAATCTTCAGTGACAAATTATGCAGCATTTTAAATGCAAAACTTCTGATTGGCTGTATATATGTACAAATGTATGTAAATAAACATACATATTTATACTGGCATAGTTAGTTACATAATTATTGCCGTAGCAGCAGAGGTGGCGTGAGAGATGAAGTGCGCTGAGGAGCCAGCAGCTACTGGAGTTTCGAAAGTGTTCACACATAGTTAAAAGTATATATTATATACTATAATATATACACTTATAAACTGTGGAGTTTTTTCAGCGCTGCATTCTATGCAACAATAATCAAGAATTTGTGGGATTGGTTGAGCCACACAAGCACCGCTATCACTCACACATAGTAGCTTCTTCACATAACTGTCAAAACTTCACACACATAACCATAAATATTCATAAAATGCATAACTAAATAAAGTAATATCTATATACATGTACATATATACATACAAGTATGTAAATTTAGACGCATCTAGTACGAGCATCTACGTTCGCTCGGGTGTGTGCGATTATTGAATTCATTTGCCGTTCATAGTGTTACGCTCTTCGGCTTCAGGCGGCTTTTATTGGTGCAATTTGTTATAGCAACAATAATAACAATAGTTAGACGCGATTACGGATGCAACAAATGCAATAAATTCAATTGGCAGGTTTTGGGAGTGCGCTTCGCACATTTGCGGTTGTACATTTAAGTATATAGATATAAATTATACGAGTATACATATGTAAATATGGCATATGCATAATGCATGTGGAATGCGTACTGTGAACTACCACTCGAGTTGAGAGGTTGGTTTCACCCACGGCGATGATTGGTCCGAGCGCGCTTTTTAATGACAATAATTATTTAAGCCATTAATCTTTTTAATTGTTGATTGAGAAAGCATAAATTAAAATAATACAATTGATTAATGTAGTGATCGGAATTGTTGTGACTTTAAATAGAGACTTTATAGACAAAAAAGATTTCAAATTACACAAGTAAATTATAGGTTTTTTACGCTCGGTGCTCAGTATATATATATAAATGTATGTATATATATATAACTTATAAACTGACCGATATATTTGGCTTAAGGTTTGTCAGAAAAACGAAAATCGTTATACATAGTATGTAGTATATGAATGTTGGGGGTAGTATCAACCTGATTTTATCTATTTAGGCCAAATACTATTAACATGTCACAAACTAATAAAATGTTCCCTGAAATTCAATGAGGTATCTCATTACCATCAAAGATGTTATATGTTTGTCATATTGGGGCTAGGTCCAGCTTCCGCCAATTTGGTATTGTAGGTACTAGAGTTTTATCCCGTTATATACGTATTAATTGTTTCTTGCTTTATTCTTCTTCTTCTTAATTGGCGTAGACACCGCTACGTGGCGCCAATTGAATATTCCAAGCGACGCCAGGTCCTTCTCCACTTGGTCCTTCCAACGGAGTGGAGGTCTTGCTCTTCCTCTGCTTCCCCCGGCGGGGGTTCACTGCAAAGAAAAGATTAAGATGCTTTTATCCTAGTTCTTATTAAGCATCTCATACCATCTCGAACTTTATCGCACTTTAAGAAGTTTTCAACAGTTCCGTTTTGTGGGGAGTCGACGGCATTATCTTTCGATTTCATCAATTCTTACAGTAAGGTCTGAGCAAATTTCTTTTTGTAACTTAAGTGGTTTGGGATAAATGTAACCACATCAAAGCAATTAAAGGGCAGGGTCACTTCCATTTCTTTAAAGTGACCTTCCTGCTACGGCCTCTTGTGCCGAACTCTCTATCTTAATTTGGTGCTTAGATGTCGCACTTCATAGGTTTTCGCTTAATAGCGTTCTGTGGGCGTGGAAGTGGGCCGATAACATCCATCTACGAACTCGTCTTCCGTTTTTTGTCAAGGAGCAAATATGCGAACAATTGTTACTTAAGTTACAACCTGTAAAGACAGACGAACGGACGGACAGACAGTCATCCAGGTCATTTATGTACCATATGAATTGTTTTTTTTTTAGGTGATACAAACAAACGTTAAGTGAACAAAACTATAATACTCTGCAGAAACAGCTTGCAAGAGTATAAAAATCAACGATCAACATACTGGCGATTGAAAGTGTGCGAAAAAGCTGAGATAGTAGCCAAAAACCTTCCCTGCAGAAGACCTGCCCTATCTGACAGAAAAGTGTCGGAATAGTTTTCTGAGATTGTGTGATCTGTGTGACTTATCTGGAGAAAAACGTTCCACTTATTATTGTACAAACAATCGACTAACTTATCTGATTTCGACACGGCCAAATGGGTCCAATTATGTTTCGAAACATTTCCGTATTTTTCAGAGGCATCCCGACGTAGGTTAGGTTTGATTGCTAATCAAAGATCGCACGTAGACTGCTACATGTAGCACCACATATAGATTCCATAGAATATAATGCATTTGACTACGGCGTCGCAGAGCCAGAGGACTATTTTCGGTGAGAGACCTCACCTTTTGGCAATGCCTTCTCTACAGAAGTATAAAGCATTCGATGCCTTTTTTGTTCTCTCTTCGGTATTCGGCATCCATGAGAGCTTCGTATCCGGGAATAAGCCGTAGATATTTTACTGTATCCGGCGGTTGCAGCCACATGTCTTCCATTTGTGTGTGGTACCTCCGGGATCTTATATCTTTTAGTAAATAAATCCACCTCGGTTTTACTTGGGTTGTTACGTCAACTGCGTCAACTCGTACGCGGTACTCAGGAACTTTTTTCAACTATAAGTGCAACATCGTCTGCATCGTAAGCAATCACCCGGCAGCCACAATCCTCAAGTTTTTAAAGCTTATTCTTAACGACTAGTATCCATAGAAGAGGAGAGAAAACTCTACCTTGGGGGCTTCCCTAAACACAGTAGAGCAGTATCCATGATAAGCATGTTGCGCTTCTGAAAGATAGTCCTTCGAAATGCGCGTCCTTATGTACTAATCCATGCGAAGTACATGTATCTTCAGACCATTCGAAGTGTACCTTCACAGTTTAGGACCTACTTCCCATAACACGGCGAGATGGAGTTCTTTACGAGAATACGCCTATACCTAGATCACTCATGACTATCCCTCCACTTTTTCGCAGAAGCTCACCATGAGGTCCTCTTTGCCTTTCTTAACCTCTTGCGGAGAGTAGAGAAAACTCCATTTAAATCTAGTAAAAAAGTAAACTTCGGTTGCACCAAAGAAATTATACCCCAAAAATCAAATGAAAAAGCTTCCATACAAAAACTTGTTTATCGGTCAGTTTGTATGGTACCTATAAATTTAGTCATCTGATTTGAGCAATTGAGTCTGAGATTGCACCAAATGTTGTGAAATAAAAAAATGTTGGTCACTAAATGTTAAGTAACCATAAATAAAATATTAATATTAAATATATTTAAGGTTGCCACGCCCTTTGTTACAAATAGACTTCCTTGTCGCAATTGTGACAGATTTTTTACTTTTAAGTGGACAAGCAATACAATAATATTCTCATATCAACACGTTACAACTAAAAATACACGAAATAAAAATTCCTTAAAATACTACAAATTTATTATAAAAATGTTTTACGATCATTTTAGACAAAGAAACAAAATTCCTTCCACACTTCGCATGCATTTAATTTCTTCTCGCATTACATAACACACCCAATTCTAATGGCGACAGTAATCAATTTGCGTTGACAATAAAAAACTTGACGCTTCCTGCAAAACAATGTTTCGCTTGTCTCAGAGGCGGCAATTATCGCCACATCTCCACGACAAAGAACTGCAAAAAATCTTGGCAAAAGCGCAAAACTAAACTAAATATTTTGAAAAAGTGCGACAATAGAGCTTTGCACCGCTTGTCATTTTGATGAAATCTCGGCGCACGCTTCGCCTTGGCCATAACCGCGCCAAAAGATCGCACTTAACGATCAGTCGAAAATTAGCAAACTTCGCACGTAACCACAACAAAGACGCGCATTATGCGAAACACATCAATCGCAGATAAATCTCATGGCGCACAAATGCCCAGATGTTGTGGCATGTCGTCGCGGAAATAATACAAACAGAAGAAGGCGGCATGAAGATCAAGATGAGCGCACAATTATCGCCGACAATCGACAGACGCAGTGACAATATGTATGTTAGGGGCGTTCTTAAAGCCAAAACATTTTTTCCATGTGATTTGCTGACTCCTTTGAATTATGTTTTGAGGAGACAATGCGATCACTCTAAACCCAATCGGAAACTCAATTTATGTGTCCTTTTCGAACATAGCTATTTGTATACCCTAAACAGGGTAATTTGCCACGAAGTTTGTAGCTCCAGAAAAAACATATAAAATATTAATGTGTAAATGATCAGTATGAAGAGCTGCATCGAATTAGCCATGTCTGTCAGTCCTCCTGTCTGTCTGTGTGTCGGTACTGCTCTAAACTTTTGAGTACGAGCTTTTTTCTCCAAGAAGCTGCCGATTCGTCGAAATCACCGATATCAGACCACTAAAGCATATACAAACTAATGGATCTTTTATTATTGTAAAGCCGAAGTTAACATTTTTTCTTATTTTTTCACTTCTACGGATCACCCTAATGTAATCCAAACATATATCGCTGTGTTCGGTCTTGCCGAACGTGTCGTGGCGCTCCATTAGACACACAAACCCACAAATCTTTACACACGTGCGATCTTAAAAGCACGGCCAATTTGTTAATACACTCTGTTCTTGTTGTTGTAGTTGTATGTGAACATGTTTTACAAGAATTTCGTATGACTTTATGGGTGAGAAGCGTGTAATTACGGCGAGACAAGAAAGTCGCACCTTTGCGCTTCAGCCGGCATCTTTCTCCATTTCTTTCCGCTAAAAAAAAAAAAAAAAAAACAACTCGCTGCTGCTCGCCGCAGCCACGAACCGCTATGCGCAGTGAGCAAAATTGTCCACCATTCACAGAGTAAATCGTGTTGTGGTCTTTAATTATTTAACCCTGACATTTAAAAATGTGCAAACACCAAAAACACACACAGGCAAACGTTTGTAGACTGTCTTAGATCCATGCAATGTGTTAAATGATTTTTTCATACATTTGTTTTTGTATATTTTTTGTTGTTTTTTTATGGTTTCAGCGTACGTATACGGCCTTTTTCTTCTAATTTTACAGTTAGCGCTCATCAAAGCCATATTAATGTCGGCTTTGAGCAACGTAGCGTCTAGCATAGCAACACGGAACGAGCCGATGGTTGGGGCGCAAGCGGGCGAGGCGTCTGAGTTTTGGCTTTAAAATTCTGAAATAAAAAACAGGATGTGAAACATGTTTGGAATATTTAAATAATTTCATGCAGTTTTATAAAATTAGTATAAAAGCCTGTCGCTTCTAGCCAGTTGCTAACATTATTGGTTTTGGGTTCATCACAGTTTTTTCTATTTCGCACTCTCGCTTTTGTTTCACATTTTAAGTTCTTTCTTACCCGAAAAAACAACGCGCAAAATGGTTAAAGTTGTAAGTTTCAAGGAAAGAATATAAAGATTACCAAAAGTGATTGTGCAACTGTACTTGGACTAGTGAAATTTCATTCGAAAAACCGATTATAAAATATTGAAAAGTGATGTGGTGAAAATTTTTGAAAAATGAAAGCAAGAAATGGCTCTTCTAAGAACTTTGCTTATTTTGAATGATACAATGAAGTCGTGATCTAATATAAATCTATAAAATACACTGCGTCAAACAAAAATTTGAAATTTCATTAAAATAAAAGCCTGTGTATAATTATACTTTATAGTTTATTTGTCAGATTAGTTTGACTTTTGTCTTAATATTTTCAATTAAACGAAAAAATAACTGTTCATGCAGAATAGAACACGTGTGCGCTCAATATAACTCAAAATTACTGCAGTAAAATAATTCAGAGTTATCATTCCACTTCATTATTCGAAAAAGGCTCATATTCTTCTAGACTTGCACATATTTAGAGATAAATTACTTTGTCAAGCTGTCAAATATTTTTTTTTAATTCTTAATTAAAAATAAAATGAATGAAGTAATTTCACAAATTTCTCTAAAAAATAAATAACCGGTTTTCGAATAGAAGTTAATATGCTTCAGAAAGTTTTGGCTCTCAATTATAGAGCTTTTAGCTTTATAATGATCTTCTAGATAGATAAATGGTATCGACACTAACTTACGTACTTTAGTGGAAGGAAACTAAGAAACCTGTTTTTGTAGACTTCACCTGCCTGAGAATTAGTTTTGGTATTTTTCTTCGTTTTCCACAAACCATAAATCCCTCGAAGTCATATATTTAATGTGATTACCTAAAGTTTTCGTGCAGTACAGTGTGTTCAATAGACTTTATATTATATATTATGGATATATTATATTCTATGGGATTTTCAGTGATTTTAAGCAGTATTTTTTATACTATTCTATTAAGAATCTCACTTGTTTGTTGAAGAAAACTGTATCTATAGACACATCTTTACCATAAGCACTACTTTTATTCTAGACATTAAATTTCTCAAGGGTGTGCAAGCGATCGTCTTTGTTGTAGAGCTTTCTAGAGAAAGCTTTGTTGATATTTGGCATAACCGAAAAACGTAACTTAGAAAGTTTGGCTTAAAGTGCCTTTCTAAGTTTGGAACTGGTCTATTTTTAATCCGGTCTTAAGATGTTTTGTAATTTTAAATTTCATATTCCCAAAGTTGAGCCTTTTAGTTATTCTTCCAGTCCAGGGTACATACAGCTTTATTACAAAGCAAGAAAAAAACTAAAACTTTTACAAAATACAAAAGATTCCGAGATTGAGATTGAGTTTATTCGGTATAGTGGTTCGACATCGACGTTTGTCAAAATTCAGAATCGTATCTCGAAACTGAGGAATTAGTTCGCTTATATACAGACAGACATAGATAGAGAGAAAATGACTTAGGCGAACTATAGTCTATTGTGCCATCTCCTACATTACATATGGTCACAAAGATCCAGCACTCTAAGAGCTAGCTGTCGCAAAACCGGCAGTTTGCGCAAAACTCTATGGCCATGTTGGACAAGTGCTTCTTGAGCCTACAGTACCCTTGCTAACTCGACTCAGCACGAAATGCTGACCTTTAAATATATGTACATTTTATATCTATATATTTTAGAGGGTCTCTCTTACCTTCTGGGTATTACGAACTTTGCGGCAAACTCAACGTACTTTTTTAGGCAATAAAAATTGAAAGCGATTTGTTTTAATAAATTGTTTAGTATATTTATGTTTCCTAATTATTTTTGATCTTATTATTTCTTAAACACTGAAAATTTTTCATTTAATAAACATATCCTCAACTCTTTCAGTTCGTTCTATTCGCTTGTCTCGCCATCGCTGCTGTCTCAGCTGCACCAACCGAAGAGCCAGAACGTGAGGTTGTGGCAATTCTAAAGTCCGAGATTAACAAGCACGATGATGGTTCATACGATTTGCACTACGAAGGTGGTGATGGCACCATTCGCAAGGAGGAAGCCAGCGTAGTCGATGAAGGTACCGAAGAGGAAGCACTCGAAATTAAGGGCTCCTACAAATACATCAACTCCGAGGGTGAGGAAGTCGAGGTCTTCTACACTGCCGGCAAAAATGGTTTCGTGCCCTACGGTTCAATCATCAATCCAGAGATCTCAGCTGTAGCTGAAGCTGCCAAGGACTTGCCCAAGGAAGAGGTTGTAGAGCCAAAAAAGAAAAGCGTCAGCGTCTAAGGAAACTATTACAATAACAGAAATAATTATGATTACAAATATTAACGAAAAATGAAATTAGCGTATATGGAAAACTGTAAAGGGAGAAAGAAAGAGCGGGTGATGGTTCTGTTAGTCAGTTAAGTGATATGATGTGAACGACAAGAATTGACACTTTTGGTTTAAGAGTTTCTTAGTATAAATTTATCTTACAATTTACAAATAAGCATGATCTGTACCATATGCTAAAGCAAAAGTTAATAGTATATATGTACATATGTATATCTAAGCATAAGTTATGAGTATACTCCCCAAATTATACAATATATACTTCTAAACAGCGACACCCGAAGTAAAGATAAAAACTGAAAAAGAAATGTTTTGTGGATTTTTATTGACGGCGATTTTAGCTAATGCAAAATCTAGAGCGAATATTGAATAATAATTAGGCAGGGTGATAAATTCAGCACACAAAAGATTCCTTAAGTTGCATAACTAAAAGAAAGCTTGCATAACCACCGGTTTGATGAGGTGAAATGATCCAAAATGAAACTCGTTCAACGGTGATTTGCATATAATTGGGCCGTTATCGCATTTCAATCTCTGCCCCAGTCGCGATGAGCAGACAACTTTATTTATTCTGCTAAAATAAAAAGTTCTGATTTCTATTCTGATGGAAATTGGCAGCACTATTATTATTTCTAAAGTTTTTTCTTCTACAGTCTAAAAAACTTTATGAAGATTTACACACGTATATATGTACTGGGCTATTCACCTTCCAGCTTAAATTAGGTATATGATTGGAAGTTAATAAAATGAGCCCATTGATTGTATAAAGTATGCATAACATGTTTCTGGTACCGTTAGAGCTTTTATACATTGTAGAAATCATTATGTTGTGTCATTATGCAAGACTATGCTGCTTAATTTGCCTATAAATGGTTGGTACGGCTTGAATTTTATTAATGAAAAACGGCAAAAAGTAAACAAATTGGCATGCCTATTGGTGAATACATATGTATATATACATATATATATATATTGGTATATTTATATACAGGTGATTGCTATATATTATTCGCATTTGTATTTAAATAATGGATTCATGAAATTTCCTCGCTTATATGAGTGCGAATTGGTTTTAAAAATTTTAAAATCAAACATAAAATGCAAATACTATTAAAGGTGATTAGAACTATTTTCTTTAGAAGCGAAGAAAGATTTTTATTTTCAGAATTTTTGTGAGTTTGCTATATTTATGATAATAAAGCTTTTAGTTTGAATATTTTTATACAAACATGAGCAATAAGTTTATGGACTTAACATTTATTATTAAGAATCAATTGAGCTGCAGGATTAGTGCAGAAAAGGTCGAAGCCAAATTGCTCAATTTATCGCACTTTCTTCACTTCTATGGTCACTTGTAGCGAATAAGTTTCTGAAATTTTATTCTGAAAAAAGTTGATAAGTTCTGAAAAAAAATTTGAAAAGAAAGCACACAAGCTGTTAAGCTATGCAGACGACATATTTACTATATAGTAGTGATGGACAAGTTTCCTAGTCAAAATTACTGGTGTGATGAATAATGCTGTAAGGGTCATACATCTACGGGCGATAACGGCTTACTTAGAGATAAACTAGGTAAGACGAGTTTTATAATATTGACAAGGAGGTACAAACTCCCGACTCCCGACTTGGAAACCCCGCAGCTCAAAATTGTTGAGTTAACAATTAAGAAGCATACCAAGTACCTGGAAATAATTTCGAATGGCAAATTGATGTATAAATTCAATGTGGTGGAGACAGATATATAATATATACTTGCCAGAAAGGAATTACGGGAAAGCTGACGAACAAGTGCAAATGATACCAAAGTTACTAAAGGAACAATAAAATATTCAAAATGGCTGACAGAGGGATCAGGTCGAGATGGAATGCCTTAAGAAAGTGCAAAAGCCTCGAAGAAAATCATGCATGCCTTTTAATCACACGGTGATAGAACAACGTGTCTTCACAATAGAACAATATTTCAAAAATAATAAGAATTTGTGTTGATTTTTCGAGCAAACTCACCCTAACCGATGAAGACATTTTCACCTTGATTGGTTTGATAATCTCTAAAATTGCGGCTTTGTGGCTCTGAAATTCATAATGTGTCACTGTTGGAGGCATAATTGGTCCATCCTTTTATAAAAATGAGGCTGGTCAAGCAGTAACTGTTACTGGTGCTCAATATCGCGACATGAAAACCAGAAAACCGAAATTCAATGATATTGTTTCGGCCAATAAGTGGTTTCAACAAGACGGTGCCACTTCTAATACAGCCCGTGAAACAGTTCAATTGCTGCATGAGACATTTCCAAGTCGTGTACTCTCTCGTTTTGGTGATCAGATTTGGTCCTCATGATCGTATGATTAATACCGTTAGATTTCTTTTTATGGGGTTATTTAACCCTAGATGGTTATAACTCGTCGAATCGACTACGCACTCTCAATCTTTTTCACTTAACTTTTTTGGGGTTGCTTTAGTTGCTCTCATTTTTTCAACAACGTTAGTTGCTTAAGAGAGCTTGCAGTGAGCAGACGTACGCAGCGAAAACCTGTTTCGAAGACAGAAATTTGCAGGTGTGTATTCGTCGTGTCGACGAGTTATAACTATAGTGTGACTTTTTGAATGAAGACTTTTCAGATGAAGATGGCATCCCATTAAACGTTCTGCGTTCGCAAAAAAATATCATTGCTATGTCGAAAACTAGCCTTCGCGGCAAGAACTTTCATAAGTGGACAACTAAAAAGGGCAAATCACACCGCCGGGCAATATATTATGTCCACAAGGCAAGAAGATCATCCCGAGAGTGCAAAGGCATCGACGATCCTTTTCAATGTTTTAAGTTATTCACAACTCCAGAAATTATTGCAGAGATTGTACAGTGGACAAAGATTGAGATCGGGAATCGTTGTAAAAAAAAATAGCACTATAGAAGTGCAAATGCGTGAGACTGACGCATCAGAGATTTATGCAGTAATTGAACTTCTTGTCCTTACGGCTGTCAAAAAAGACAACCATTTGACAACAGGAGAGCTTTTTGATTCTACACTTTCCGGTACGCGCTATGTATTTACAATGACCAAAATGAGATTCAAATTTTTGATGTCCTGCCTTCGTTTTGACGACAAAACTGTAAGATTGCCAATGAACCGAGATAAGTTTGCTCCCATAAGAAAAATTTGGGAGCGTTTTATCGAAAAATACCGCCAGAACTACGTGCCGGCTTATTTTTAACCATCGATGAACAGCTTTTAGCTTTCCGAGGAAAGTGTTCTTTTCGAATGTACATACCGAATAAACCAGCCAAATATGGTTTGAAACTACTGATGATGTGTGACAGTGGTACCAAATACATGTTCGACGCTCACCCATACCTGGGAAAAGGTTCTAATACAACGACAATGCCTCTAGCAGAATATTACGTAAAAAAGCCGACAAAATCTGTTCATGGAACCAACCGAAACGTAACAATGGATAACTGGTTCACATCGATTCCACTTGCAAAATAATTGTTTCTTGAGCCGTATAAATTGACTATTGTTGGCACTTTACGGTCAAACAAACGAGAAATTCAGAAGGAGATGGACAATGTTAAAGAGCGGAAACCTGGAACTTCCATGTTTTGTTATGACAACGAGCTGACCTTGTTGTCGTACAAACCAAAACCGAAAAAGCTTATTTATCTTTTGTCAAGCTGCGATGAAGAAGGAACAATCAACACAGAAAACGGGAAACCCGACATGGTTAATTTTTATAACCAAACAAAAGGCGGCGTTGACACTTTAGACCAAATGTGCAGCGTGGTGTCCTGTTCGCGCAAGACCAACAGATGGCCGATGTGTTTATTTTATGGAATTCTAAACATAACATTCGTAAGCTGCTACGTAATATATACCCACAACAACAAAAGGACAAAAGCCAAAAATTCGTCGAGACTTCTTAAAAGAGCTTCATGAATCGCTGGTGACTCCAATTTTGGAAAAAAGGCTGGAAACACCAAACTTGCGGTTCTCCCTGCAAGAGAATATTCATAAAATTATTCCTACTGCACAAGCAGAAGCTGAAAATGTTGAAGCGTAGCCAAAGAAACGCAAAATATGCCACTTCTGTCCATCAAGAAAGCGCAGGATGACAAAGTCTGTCTGTAAGAAATGCTCAAAAAGCGTATGCCGTGAGCACAAAGTTGAGCTTTGTGCCTCATGTATGAAATGAGGCTTTTTCCATTTTTTGTTTTTAATTTTATTTGCTTCAATGTATTATCTGCAAAGTCTATGCATGAAATAAGTCACTTTAGTTTAAGTTTTTTTTACTTATTGTTTTTTAAAATGTTAGTTCCTAAAAAAAAAAAAAAAAAAAAAAGAGGCTGAAAACTAATACAAAGTTTTATTAGAAAAGAAAATTATTTGTATATATGTATTATATTTTTTTATTACTTTTAAATAAAAAACCTTACTAATAATGATTTTTGTGTATTTTTACTTTAATAGTTCTCTTGTAGAAATTTTTTAAAAACAAAGTTCGTCGATTCGACGAGTTATAACCGTAGTGTAGGGTAAAAATATTATAACCATGTAGGGTTAAAATCACAGCAAGACTGCAACGGCGGAGAATCAATTTTGCATCAGTGAAATTCAGCCACATTTATATTTTTTATGAAAAGTTTCAACAAACTAGTGCATATGTGTTATTCCACAAATAACCTTACCCTATGTATTTTACGCTTCAATAAAAAAAAATTACAACGAAAGCCTAAAAACTGTATTTCTTATTAATTCCAATCTTGCTTTAATTTCGGGACAAACTTTAATGGAAAATTCTACGGAATATGATAGGAAAAGTTTATATGTTTATTTGTAAAGATTTCAAATATATTTTAATTATGAATCCTAAATGAATGAGTGACATAATTTAATAAATTGTTTATATGAAACATTTCTATATTTTTTTGTTATTGATTTTTTCCATTTTTTGGAGATAAAAACGAATGCAAGATTTTTTATCTTATTATTAGTTGAAGTTATAAAAACAACAAAATGCGCACACCATGCGAAAAAACACTGTTGACCGGTGTTATGTTTATTTTTAACCCACCTCATTAAACATGGAAAAATATACATGTTTTTAGTGTTGTCTTAGATACCTGGTTCATTAATGCGTATAGTTATAGTCAAACATTTTCTCTAGAACAGTGAACAAACTACTTAATATGTGATGACACACTATTTACTTGCTTCGGTCAATAAATTAGCTCATTGAATATAAAGATATGACAAAGTAGATGGTGCTAGGATTTGATTATTATAAGCTTGTTCAATACTTACTTATATACATTGCTAGCGATAAGTAGACGAGCAATGGTTCTATTGATTATGCATCAAAGTTTTTTCTAAACTTGTATTCTTCTGCGTAAACAATTATCGTGAAATATAAAAATTGGGGAATTTCAACGATTTTGTTTTCTTAGAATATAAGCGTGATTTTAGCAGCTTCTTTAAAGCTATTAGATTTACATTGCTACTCACGATTGTCATAATCAGCGCTTCTTTCGTGATTTCTTTGTTAGTTAAAGTTGTTGTATTTGGTTATTACATTTACTTATATCATTTAAATCATTTTTTTTCGAAATTTTCTTTGAATGGTGCATATGGAGAGGATGCAATTTACTACGGATTAAAATATCAATGCTTTGACAGTGTTAGTGTTCATACCCGTAAATTTTTTTCATTTACAGCAAACTGACAGTTTATTGACAACGACATCATATATAATATGTATGTAACATATTATATATACGCTGAAAGTTATAAACATAGCTCTCTGTCTAAGAATTTCTTTCTGATTTTGGGTAGCGCTAACCTTAGAAACTGGGTAGCCTCTTACACTAAAGGATAAAAAAGAATGATCCATTTCAAGGTTCCCTACTTAAAAAAAAAATACACAGAAACTTCAAAATTAATGGAGAATGTTTGTTATCGTTCGATCATTTGCATTTATTTTTTCACTACATCTCAGATGGTCCATCTGATGATTCCAATTTCCGATGACTCGTTCGAGCATTTCGAATGGTAAATGGTGAATAGCCCGCATTCTCCAAGGCTTGAATCGAAGCAGGATTGTTCGCATAGGCTTAGACTCTACATATCCGCACAGGAAAAAGTCGAACAGTGTGATATCACACGATTTGGTGGCCAATCGACTCTTCATGGACTTCGTGTACATGCTCAGCTACGATTGCTATATTTTCTTCACTGTAATATAAAGTAATGAATGTTGGATCTAAATATGGGTGATGGTGTGGCGAATAGTACGCTCAGTAGGCCGATTATGTTGAGCGAAGCGTGCATTCTTTAAAGAACGTGAATCTTCGTAATAAAGTTGAACGCTTTGTAAAAGTTGTTCAGGCATAAGTCTTTCCCTTAGGGACAACCAAACAATGCTGAGCAAAAATAACATTACAGCTTGACACGACTCACGCGTGATCTGTCAAACAAAGGCTATTGGAAAAAGTACCTCTATGAGGATTACCCGTTATATGAGGGGGTTTTATTTAAAACTTTATTTTTTATTTCTGCGCGGACACATGAATTTTGTGGATAATGCTTTGCAGTGCTTTACAAACAACATTCATCTGAAAAGTGTTCCTTTTGGACACCATTAGCTCCGACAAGATTATTTTTGCATTCATCCGAAAATTTAAAAATCTCCCACACATTTTGTGCTTCTTAGCTAACTCTCGCAGTTTGAGTCTGATTTTCGTCGCTAGAAGAGATTTTTTCGGCTCTGCAAGATTTCAGACCCATGTCGTTTAATCTTCTTTGAATTGTCCGAGTGCTGCATGTGCTTTCCAAGGTGCCAAGGTCTTTCACTCGAAATTTTGAAGCAGAGGTAAAATCATATTTAAGGCATAATTGTTTTAAATGCCTTTCTTAACACAAATTCAACGCTCGGAGTTTCACTTCAAAAGTACATACGTATTGGTTCATAAATAAACCTCTTCGATTTTTACCTAATAACTTTAAATATAACAAGGTAAATAATACTGTATAAAATATAAAAAATCATATTCGTGAGTTTGTTCATATTTTGTAATCTTTAACTAGCTTTAAATTTGTGGTATTACTTGTGTTTCTACTAGAACCAGTGTTAAAGCTTTCGTTCGCTATAAAGTTCTCTCTATGGTTTACACTCATAACTCATTTCCAAAATACTAATTATACCATATGTTTGTAAAGAAAAAAAAAAAATAACACTTAAGTAGTAGTTGTGTGAAATGAAGTGCTAATTATAAAATTTTACTATAATTTAGAAGTATTCAACAAAAATAAAATAAATATAAATAAATCAATAAGTCAAAAATAAAAACAAATATGTAATTTTAAAAACAAACAAATAGGCAGCGAGTATAAAACAAGTTATGGGGATTAAGTGAGTTAGTGTTTTTAACATTATGTAACAATAATAAGGTGATGTCAGTAGCAAAGTGTTTGTTGTGATTCAGACATATTGGAATGAGTAGTCATTATGCTGTCTACTCTGAGCATAAGAAGCAACACGAAGCAACTTTCATTGAACCCTTCGAAAACTAACAATTAAAAATCCATTATTTCTTGCTTCGAAAAAAACTCGATGAATTCACAGATTTATTACACAGGGTTGGACAAAGAATTACTTTTTTTATTTTCCATTATTGTTGTGGTATTCTTTTTAAAGTAATAAAATAATTTTTTTGATTGAAAACATAACGACAATTTTTAGGTTATTAAATTTTTCTTTTCTTAGTAGAGTATTATGATGCATCGGATTGATCAACAATAGATCAGTTCCAGAGCAACTGCTATAGGCTTCATAATTCAGTTTAGCTGGTCTTTTTGTAGAACGAGATTTATTATTCGATTCTTATGGAGGAAGCAATTGTCAGAATAATCGTACTGAAGTTGGCTTGGGAACTTTGTGGAAGGGTGTACTCAAGCATTATTAAGGACTAACATTTATCGGAAACACATTATTTTAGGTATCCTTTTGAGGGCGTTGTTCCACCTCACCGATGTTATAATGTGTCCCAAACATGAATTGTATTTTTATATGTGAGTGAAATACTATAGTGGTCCGATCTAAGAAATATTTCCAAAGACTGTATCATCGTCTTTGACATTATTCCAGATTTCCTGAAAATATATCGTCAACTGTTAAAGATTTATATAGTATAAATCGTTCTGTTAGTATATGCCACAGTGGTCCGATATCGGTTCCGCCAAAAAAGCGGCTTCTTGTTTAGAAAAGGACGTTTGAAAAATTTAAGATCGATATCTCAAAAACTGAGGGACTATTTCGAGTATATAGAGACGGACATGCGGGCATCTACTAAAAGAATATATATAGCGGTACATGACTGGCATAAAAAGTTACTGCAACTATATTTCCGCCCAGGATTTCTTATTGTAGAGTTCTCAAGGGTGAGATGATTTTGATTGAATAGCTGAAAAGACAACTATTAGTGATTGATTTTTGAACTTACATAGAAACTGTGGGTAAAAAAGTGATATGTCAAAATAAGGGATTACTAAATTTTTAAGCAGTGTTTCAAAACGGGTTTAGCAATACTTACATCTGTGCTATGTTCCAGGCCAAAAAATTACCTATCAGAACTATCTAGATTACTAATCATTAATCAGATCTTCAGCATCCAGATCCAAATATGCAAAAAATGGATCAAAAGGAACCTATAAATATTTTCCATATGCGTATAGCTTTCAATCGAGGGCTCATACTTTTCACATGTTAAAAATTTTAAAAGTTTAGAACCTTGCCCTTTTTATCCTCAAAGTACTTACTTCAAAATAAATGTCAGATATAACGAAATGTCAGATATAACTAAACTCGACGAGTATTTAAAATCTAAATCAAATATTCTAAGGTAATTAAAAAGAATTCAGATCTTTATATGAAAGAAAATTTTAAAACCTCCAACAAAGAGCCATAGAATTAAAAACCAAAACAGTACACTCGAAGAAACCCCTCCGCAGCCCCGCCTCTGTAAGAGTGTTTAGTACACAACACTTATTAAAATGTTAAAAAACAAACAAAATTTGAATAAATCGCCACGAAACAAGTTTCCACCGGTAGATCATCATCACCCCATTAGGTTACGTGAATATTATATTTATACGTCAACCCAGCTCAGGTTAATAAAAAATGTCGCAAAGAAGTGGAAAAAAACACAAAAATACGCCGTTTGGTTAATTAAAAACATTTTGGTTAGTACTTGTTCGCAAATTAATTCTGCGATAAGAAATTGGCGCAAATTAAAAGCCGGAGAGTGAAAGGTTTTGTAAGCGAATTGTCACCAAGCTGAGAAAGTTTAGAAGCGATCTGGAATATGCGAGTATGGTCCAGCTTGCGGTCGAGCTGCTGCGGTACTTATGCAGAGCAGAACTCCGCAAATTATTATTTTTAATCTCGACTGATCTCTCTCGAAACGCCGCTCTGCCGTGCGGTGGAGAGTATGTGCGTTTGCGCGCCGGCCGTAAGAGCTACCCTCGTAAATAACACTTCGATTTCGCGCATACTAAATAGGACGCTGTTTAAGTTTATAATGATTTAACAAAAACAACAATACCAACAAGTATACATATTAATGAGCGGTTATTCTTATTGCTATTATCAACATTTTTGTTTAGTGTGTGAGTCAGTATGAGTTAAGCAAATGACACGAAATACAAAAAATATAAACACACATAAAAATATCTCTTTTTTCGCGGCGAAAAAAACAACAAGTGTAAACGATGCTAAATTGGATGATTCTTAACTTTTCTTTAGTATAAAAGTGACGAAAGTTTGAGGAATCGCATAAGTGTGAAGCTGAGCTTTGGCGAGTGTGAACGAGTGCTGAGTGATTTGCGAAGAACAAAAAATGTACAAATTTGTAAGTTTCTTGCAAACGGCGTACTTGAAGCGTTAAACACATTTTGATTTGCAGCAATATTATATAATATTAACACAAATCCTCTACATTGCAGATATGCGTGTTGGCCTTTGTCGGCGCCGCCTATGCGGCTAGCATCGGTGCTGGCGTGGACTCGACCACAGAAAAGCGTGAAATCATTCCGCTACTGCGCTATGAGACCGACAGAAAGCCCGATGGCTCCTTCAGCTTCTCCTACGAGGGCGGTGATCAGAGTGCACGCGACGAGGCTGGCGTAGTGGAGAATGTCGGTACTGAGGAGGAAACGCTCGAAGTGCATGGCTCCTACCGTTACATTGATGCCGATGGCCAAGAGATCGAAGTACACTACACCGCCGGCAAGAATGGTTTTGTACCAATTGGCACTAACATTCCCGCTGAAATCTCGGAAGCCGCTAAAGCTGCCGCTGATCAGCCCAATGAACCTGTGGAAACGGAGAAAGTGAAGCGTTCGGCACGTTCGAACAAGGAAGGCAAGGAGGAGGAGGGCGAAGAGAAGGAGAAAGAGAGCAAAGGTGGTAAGCAAGAAAATGAGAAGGAAGGCAAGGAAGAGAAAGAAGTACAGAAGGAAAAGGAAGGCAAGGAAGAAAAGGAAGTGAAAGGAAAGAAAGAGGAGCAGGAAGAGCCCAAAGAAACAGCAAAAGTGGAAAAAGAAGAAAAACCTGAGATAGAAGAGAAGGAGGGTAAGGCCAAAGAAGATAAAAAAGGCGAAGCGAAAGAAGTAGAGAAATCGGAAAAGCCTGAGAAGTCCGAGAAGTCGGAAAAATCCGAAAAGTCGGAAGAGCCTGAGAAGTCCGAGAAACCTGAAAAGTCGGAAAAATCTGAAAAGTCGGAAAAATCCGAGAAGGCCCAAAAATCTGAAAAAGAAGAATAATACGACACCTTGAAAATACAGTGAAAACCTCTGCATCTGAAAACTGGCAAAAGACTACTTATGATACACATTCACGAAAGACAAAAAAAAAGTCGAACAAAATAAAAAGTTGAGTTGTTTGGTTGAAGATTTTATCTACCTTCCGACTCTGCGACATGTATAGTATTTGTAAAAATTTAGTTTTTGTAAGCGCGTCTGATACATTTCAAAACTGGTTGTTATATTTATATAAGTATCTAGTTCTAATGTGAAATTTATTTTTATAAACACAAAAAAATAAAAATAAAACAATAAAAATACGAAATTAAATTGTTTATCACTTGTGTGCCAGATTACAACCAGTTGTAATAACTTACAACTGTCAAAAAAGATGTTAAAAACTCATTTATTAGCGGCCACAATGCGCAGTAGCAAAGAACGCTCTTATTTAATTAAAACAATTATTTTTATATTTCTGCGCAAAAAAAGTTGTTTTACTGCATTTTTGTGCGCGAACAAACAATCGCGCGAAATGATAACGGAATGAATTATTGAATGCGAAATTTCATAATTATTCTCAGAAAACGTATTAATAATGATAGCTCGAAAATTAATAAAAAAGAAAGGCACTGGAAGTAGTGGCTGAGACAAATAGCTTCACACACACACACACTCACACACACATGGAGAGCTTTCGGCCACAAACCGCCAATTAAATTCATTAAGATGCGCAGCCGTGCACCAAATTAACAAATTATACTGTATGCAAGTAAGCACACACATATATATACATATATACGAATACACACACATACATATGCGCCTGCATATATTCACATTAAGCTGATGTTTATGCATATATCCGCTTGTACCGCGCTGGGCTGTGGCTGATTTCAGCCCACTCACCCATTTTGTATGCATTAAATGATCGGTTGGAGCACTTGCTGCGCCGCTGACTCGGGATGGGAACCAAATATTCGAGAATCATCGTTACGAAATCATCAAATTCGTTGTTGTTTACTCATTACCTGTTTTACATTTGTTTGTTATTTATAATCTTCGGTTTATGCTTATTGCAATGAAGATCAGCTTGAAATATTCAAAGCCAGCAGCGCCGAGAATGCTGTGAGAATACGAAAAAGACCATTAAAGAACATTGCAAGCTGCTTTAAGATACACATTTGCAAAAATTTTGTTGATTTCAAATTTTGCATTTTAGCTGTGAGGACTCCTAATTAATGGTGGGAGAGCTTCAAAGATCCATTGATTATAGTAATGAAACCTTAATTGAATGAGAAAATTTTCCAGCATGTTTTAATTATCTATACCATTGACTCGATGACTGATTTCCATATAATGCAGTATCAAAAATTAATGTGCATATGTTAGATATACTGGGTCCTGTACGAAGAAATGAGGAGACTCTCTGTTCAAGGCTTTTTTTGTCGCCCGAAATGGAGCTATTATATATTAGAAATGGTCGTGGCCGCGTGATTGATATCACGTTTGTTAGCAGCCTTTCATACGATCAACAAGTTGGGAAGTGTCTGAACTTTATACGCATGGTGACCACCTGGAGGAAAGGAGATTGGAAAATCCAGGAGTGGAAAATACGTGCACTCCAAGAAGGTACTGGCAAGAGGATGGAAAGCCGAAACTCTTGATGTTGATATCTTTCGACTTATGCTGGCTGACAACCTTGCAAATATAGAAGATACAGAACGACAGGCAGTGACATTGATAGGGCATGTCACTAAAGCATGCGACGCTGCAATGAGCAGAAAAAACAGGACGCTACCGCTTGCAAAAAGCCTGCATACTGGCGGAATAGTGTAATCGGCAGCCTGAGAACTGATTGAAATAATGCCAGGCGATTCTGCCAGAGAAGACAGAGATCGCCGGAATACGCTTACCTGAACGAAGATTTTAGAAGGAGATGCCGGGACCTCAAGAAAGCAATAAAAAGAAGCAAACTCAAAGAGCGCTACGAAAACGCCGATGGGAATTCATAGAGCAATGCGTACAAAGAAGTTATGACAAATCTCAAAAGATAAAAGAGAACACCAACCTATCGCACGCTACTGAAAAGAGTCGTATAAACCCTTTTTCCTATGCAGATGAACGAACAACTAGTACTAACAAATAAGTCTGCGTAATAGACGCACCATTGGTCACCCGCGAGGCACCTAAAGAGTGCAGAGTGACGGGTGGGGTACCGCTAAGCTCAGTTTTGGGTTCATTGCTGTGGTACATACAATATGACGAAGTGCTACGACTCATATTAGAAAAGTGGGGTCCAAATTCCAAGGAAATCACCCAGATAGCTTATGTGAGGACATCGCTTTAAGGGTAAAGTGCTGGCTCACAGCAAAAAAGCTCCAATCAGCAGCTCAAAAGATGGAACCAGGAAGAAAGTGTAAAATGATAAATTTAATAACGATAACTATAATATAACTACTCAGCAATCATTGAAATAAAATAAAAATAATATACAGTAGACACGCGGCTCAACTATAATACCCACATTGAGAAAGCATGTAAAAAAACGACTCGAATAACAGTGGCCCTATCGAGGATGATGGCTAATATTGGAGAACCAAGCCAGAGCAAGCGAGCAGTCTTCGTTAAAGTCAGTCAGTCGGTGATAATGAACGCGACGCCCATATGGGGACCAGAAATGCAGAGCATACGTCATCAGAGCAAGATCTCAGGCGCGCTAAATACAATAATGGTTTTTTGTGGGTTCGCATAGTGTCGTACGAGGAATTTGGAGTCTTAGCGGGTATCATGCCGCCGGGCAGAATGTCATAAGACCTCAGAAGAGTTTACGAAAAATACAGAGGCATTAGAAGACGTCTTCGAATAGTAGAGCGAAACGAAGAAAGCAAGAAAAGTATACCTATGTGAGTGGAAGATGTGCTGAGTCATCTCAGAAAAAGAAAGGTAATCGGAAAATGTAATCAAGGGAGGAGGGAAAATACGACGAGCCTGATTATTATCTTACACAATTCCAGACCGGATAATATCTCTATAAATAAGGTCACGATAACAGAAAAGAATGTTCATTCTGCGGTAATGGCAACAAATATATTTTCTTTTACTGTCGAAATTCGAAGTAGAGAGAAGCGACATAGAGGCTATTATCAATGAACGAGTGACTCCAGAGAATATTGTGTACCAATAATAATAATTATATAATGTAAACTCGCGTGGTTAAAGAGAAGATTTGGTCCGTAATTGTTCTCCAGGGAAGTAGCTAAAACAGAAGAATGCGAAGTCATGATTAACGGCGGTCCCATAGGATCAGTGAACTGGAGTTGGATTTAGGGTTTAGTACGTAGGTATACTGTTACGCAATTTCAGGGTGGTATGGCAATCCACACTGGGTGTGGTCCCGAATAAGGCGAACCCTTAGGGTGCAAAATGAATCGTGCATACCGTCTAAGACTGACGGTATCTATGAAAGATTTCGCCTTCGAAACAGAACAAAATAACAAAAACTGTTGGAGATTTGGGTATTACAACCAGAAGGGATCGAACCATTGCTACGCCCATAAAATGTTGTTAAACGAAAATGTATAAAATGGTGACCACGACTGAACCAAAATTAAAATGCAAAATTAGTTGTTATAGGATCGCAGTAGTGAGGGGCAGCCGCACTTTATAAATTTATTCACAAACCACTGGATCTGTGTCGACCAAACTTACTGAGGAAGAACCCATTTGACACTTCCTTACTGAGTGTGTAAATGGGTGAAAATTTTTATATGAAGAAGTAAATTTTATCACTAAAGTGGTACTTAAGGGTTTGGAAGCAAGCGGAGTAAAAATTAGACTTGGGCCTGGTTCCGACGACTTTTGTGCAAAATCCAATGCCTAAGAAACTACTACTAACTCAATTCAATGAAATTTGTTGCATAACATGACATATTTGTATCTTCACAGTATGAAATGGGACTACAGCAATGCCACATATCTCCCATATATCAATTTTAAATTCCATGTCAATATTTCTTGTGACAATATGTAAATCAAGCAACAATCAAGACACCGGAATAAAATTTTGCACGATTAAAGCATGCAAGATAAACCATCCAGAAATGTTCGAAATCGGATCATAAATTTTTATTCTCTTCCTCTGCCTGACTTTATGCCAAATATTTTGTCCTTGAGTCAAAAATAAGGAAAATTGTGTCAATAGTACCCCTAGCCACATATACATGTTGTAAACTTTTCGACCTTCCTGCGGACTTTTCAAAAAAATTGAGTGATTTTAGAACCAATCGTGCTTTCTCTTTCCATTATCTTCCAAAATGGTTTTCACTTATCTTTCCGATATTCCAACGATGCCAGTTCTCTGACTGTTAATAATCGCTTCTCAAGCATCAATTCCTTTATTTTATTGGCGTGTTGATCGTCAGTTGAAATTGGTAAGATTCATAGACGAGGTTCGTCGAATTTGAATAATTTGCACCAATAAAAACCCTTCCTCGCGCTACAAACAAGTATCACCGAAGGACTTTTCCAGCATCTTGAAAGTTTCGGCATAAAAAATGTGATTCTGCACAAAA